>BJBW01008487.1:0-135027 GCA_004320125.1 Scolopax mira | reverse complement strand
TTTATACTGAGCGTGGGGCAGATGGGATGGAATACCCCAGTTGGTCAGGTTTGGGTCACCTGTCCTGTCCTCTCCTCTCCACAGGTGGGACCCCTCTATGTTTCTGTTTCTGACCCTCTAAGGGGCAAATAACAAAAATTGACTGACCATGATTGTTATAGCAATAAATATAAGCAAGGGCCTCTCTGTATACCATTCCTTGGCATTTAACACAAACATTGGCCTTATCACTTGAGGATGAGCAGTTTTCTCCACAATAAGCTGTTATTTCAGAGAGTTAGAGGAGGCCTAACCAAAATGTAACATTACAGAACACAAAATTGGTTCGGTTTTACTTCAAACCAGGACATTCCACCCCTTATTCCATACCATTGCATGATCACAAACTGGGACACACTGGAACTGCTGGGGATGAACTTGGCCATAAGGAGCAAAAAGTAGGGTGAAAAAGGGGTTGGCTGATGGAGGGAAGGGGCCGAGCCTGGGGCCAGGTTGTGGGAAGCAGGACTGGGGTGTAGAGGAGACACTGGGACTGTCTCATGGAGAGAGGTGCTGGTTTCTGGGAGAGTTGGGGATCAGCAGGGTGTGAGAGCTGAGGGTAATGTGGTGGTGTATCACTTCTCTCATTGCTAGCAATTTCCATAGGTTTCATCCCTTTTATTGCTGTTAGGAGGAAGGAGAACAAGAAAATGACACAATTTTGGCAGACCCAGGGTGCGGGGTTGGGGGGTGAGGGGGAACCTGGGTCATTCCTGGATGCCATCGACCACAAAGCGGAGCCGAGTTAACTGTGTCATGTTCCACAGTGAAACCCATCGCCCCAGGGCACATCTAGGGGGTTTACCAAAACACAGAGCTCCCCTCTCACGGCGAGTAAATGGCTAGTCAAGATTTCCTAAAAAAAAAACAACCACACCAACATACCTGCTTAACCAGAGGTGGAAATTTTGCCAAAGGTTTCAAGCCTAGACCTTCCTTTCCTTAAACGCCAGAAGGAACCTGCGGCGCTTGGGGTGGGGAAGGGGAATAAACCCCCGGGTGTCGAACCGAGGCGATGCTGAGGTTCAGGAGCCAGCGTGTGGCTGCGCAGACACGGGGTGAGCCTTCTCCCAGGCACAGGCAGCTCCTCACGGGGTAAACACCAAAACAGCCCAGAGGCTGGGAAGCCAAGAGCCGGAACCCCTGGGAAAAAGCCAGCGAGGCACCAGAGCTAATGAGCTCCGTGTGGTTTCACCTACCTCTAATGCTTCTGCTTTTTCATGTACCGGGCACATTTTGACTCCGGCTGCGGCTTCAGCATTATAGGGAAATGTAGAGAGTGATGCTTTTTCTCCAGACAGGATAAATAATGGCTGGGGCTGCAATTTGGGTCTTTTTTTCGGGGAGTGCTATTTTTAGGTGGACGGCAAGGAGTTCCAGGGTGAGGTTGGACCACGCCGGTAAGGGGGTGGAGGTGGCCCAAAGCCATCCCAGCGCTCTCCAGATGCAAGGCTGGGCTGGGGAGGAAGCAGGGGTGGGGGGTTGGACCCTTTTCCTTGCCCAGCCTGGGGGGACCTGGGGGAGCTGGGTATGGCCCTGCGAGAGCGGGATGGGGGTGTCTTACAACAGCCACGAAAACGCATAGCGTTGGAGGGAAGAAATGGCTCTCTACCGTCTCCCTCCCCACACTGTATTTCACTATTCTCTTCAAATGAAGCAAACATCATTATTTCCCATTAGGTGTTCCCGGTGCAAAAGTATTTCATTGAAAAATGGCTCTTTAATGCTAATGGGAATTATACTCCTAGCGTGATTTATATTAATAAGGCATGTGCAGTTCCTTAGTACATTCAGACCCAGATGGGAAATGGGCTTTTTTTTTTTTTTTGTCCTTCCACACAACATCTGATGAAGTGCTCCAAGCATACAATTTAACAAGCTATTCTCCTCTGGCCTTACAGATGAAAAATAGTCCGTTGTGTCAACTCCTCAGATGCCTATTTTTACACCTTCTGTTTGTTCTTAGTTTGACGTTGTTAATCACGGTCCCACCAAAGCCCCATTGTTCAGCTCTTCAAGAAGAATGTTGTTATATTGACTGTTTGTGCGTCAGCCCAGCTCTCTCTGGAGCTGCACTTGGATGAAATTAGATAATTTCCATTAGGAGAACAGGCATTATTAGTCCCCAATGCCAAATTGAAAAGAGAGCCAAGATTACTATTTCTGGCTGTGTTCACCTCAGGAAGGAACCTTCTCAGCTTTAATGGGATTTTGCTATTGTTGGTTGCCTTCTGTTTGACACCGGGCCAGCAGGGTTGAAAATTGTTTAGAAAGCTGCATGAAATATAATAGAGCCCAAGCCATTTGCTGCAGCACATTCCAGCGTGATGTTTATTTTGAAAAAAAAAAAAAGAGGAAAAAAATTATTGTCCTTGGCAGAAAAAAAAATCCCACTGACTTGACTCTCAGAACATATGCTTCTTGTAGCTGTTGTGCTTTCAAATCGGGCTGCCAGGATTGGTGCGTTATGTCCCAAAGTGATAAATCTAATACTATTTGTAATGATCTACAGAACTCGTAGCAGCAGATCACAGGCAGAGGCGGTGACTCTGTGACAGAAAAACAAGGTGATACCAGGTCAGGTCCAAAGGACAAAGCCAGGTCTCACGTTTGTCAGTAAAATGTGAATCTTTGTGTTCTGTGGTTTGGTTTTTCCACCTGTAAAATGAGGTCAAGCACACATCTCTACCACCTGAAGAAACTAGGGGGGGACACATGCTCCCCAGACTTTGCTTTTGTGGGTGCTGGAGGTTCTTCTGAGCCAGACTCAGCCTTCTCCAGTGGTGGCCGGGCTCTGCTGCCGCTGCCATAGTTCAGAGGGCAGCCCTCTTCCCTCCCCGGAGTAGTGCTCCTCACCTTTACCTCTCCCGAACACCCCACCTCCATTGCAGGACATCCATCGTGAGAGTGGGGATGGTGGGCTGCCCTCTCGCTCAGCCCTGAATTCCCCACGGGTCTCCCTCTGCTCCATAAAGTACTGTTTTGTTCTCTGAATACCATCTTAAAATAATTACTAATGAAAGCAGAGCTGACTTTGGAGAGAAAGTTTCTGGTTCCTTGGCATTCCGAACGTGTAAGGTATCTAAGGGTACTGAAACGCAGAACATTTTTGGGATGAGATCAGAATCCAAACCCACATTTTTTCCTCCAGGTCCTGGCAGAGCCAGACCCACCTTCACTGCATTCTACCCCTCGTCTACTCAAGCCCGAAAGAAGCTGAGCAAATAGAAGAAAGTTACCCATCTTTAGAAAAATAAATAGAGCGAGCGATCTTCAAAGCCTTCGGAGGAGGATCCATGCAACAATGCCAGCCTTATCCCCAGGCAATAAACCAGAGCGCTCCTTTGTTTATGTTACCCCAGTGTTTACTTCTATTTTAACCAACAAACATTGACTGATTGCAGTGTCTTGGCTCCAAACCATCTGCCAAATAATTAAAAATACAATTAGGGTAAAAGAAAAAAAAAAAAAAACAAAACCAAACCCCACGGCAGACGCCAGCCAGCAGATTTCCTTCGCACAGAGCTGCCACCCGCCTGCACAGAGGTTCTCCAGCCTGGCCAGAGCAAAGCAGTGACTGCTCCCAGCAGAACCAACATCCAAGCACCTACCTGGACCCAGAGCATTGGCCACTCCCGGCAACTGCCCTGGTGGAGGCTCTCCTGGAGCTGGGCTGTGGGGTTCAGATCAAATTGTGCAGGTCTTGGAGGGGGCAATCCCTTATCGTGCTTGTTTGACTCCCAGACCAGCTCTTCAGTGGCACCAGCGGTTCTGCAGGAGGTCAGACCTAAAGCAGACCCCAGGCTGTCCCTACCCAGAGCATCCTTTGGCAGCTCCCTGACGTGGGAGAGGTTCTGGGCAGGCTGGGGGAGAAGATGGTGCCCCCTGCCCCTGAAGTTTGGTGGCCAGGCTCCCCCAGGGGTTTTCCTCAGTCCCTTTCTCTTGCCATGCTGCAGGAGAGCACAGTGCCACCACACAGGTCACCCACCAGTGTCTTAGCCCAGTGAGAGACCCATCTCAGTGTGACCTGTCATGGAAAGTCACCCCCCAACAGCCTGCAGAGGCACATGTGTCTCCCAGAGCCCCCTAATGCCCCCCCAGTGGCTGCGGGCAATGAGGCCCTTGGTCTTTGGACGCATCAGGGTGAAGTTTAGGAATCTCAGCTGGAAGCATCCAGACAATGCCCAGGTCCCCATTTTCACGCCTCAGTAAACTCTGGACCTGAGTTAATGAGTGAAACGTTCAGAAACTGCAAGTTGGACAGAAAATAATCAGTGTGTACAAGGCTGAGGGAGCTCATCTGCACCCTGGCTATCTCTTCCCTTAGAGCATTTGTCTTCTCACCGACCTTTTTATTATTTTTTTTCTTCATGCTGTGAAATGTTCATTGTCTCCCGCTAAGGAAAGCTTGATAAGGATCTTGCTGAGAGTGGCTTTTAGGAAAACCCATTGCTCCGAGAAGGAACCAACCATTGTAGAGCCAGCACTTCAAAGTTAGAGCAGTATCTTGTTTTTTCATACCAAATATATAAATAAAATGAAGATGAACAATGTGTTTCCATTTAAGGGGGAGTGTGGGAAAATCCAGGTCTCATCAGACTGGGAAGCGGAGTGGTATATGCTGACTAAGAGACTGGAAATAGCACGGCTGTCAATGGCAGTAATTCAGGGTTGAATAATCACATCAAGCAGTCGACGTCAGATGGGAACCATGGCCCCAAAACCTGTTAATTTGAACTCGTCAGGGTTCACACAAGAAAAGACACGTTGGCTCCATGTGTCACCCATGGTTTTGATGGGATCTGAGGGATGGGCTATCCCTATGGCTGAGGGGATCCCCCCACCCTGACACAGAGTCATAGATCCACCATCATCCATATCTCCACCATCTACAGAGCCACATCTCCAGCATGGGAGGCCATGAAGGGTGCATGTGCTGGTGCCAGCCCTTGCCAAGCCCCTCTCCTTGGTCTCAGACAACCCCACCTGGGAGCTCCCTGCCTTTGCTGTTCAACCCAATTGTCCCCTCAGTTCTTTGCTCATACTCTGGACCATGGTCCTGGATCACAGAGGGTTTGCAGGTCACTATCTTTGCCTTCACAGAGGCATTTTCCACTCTCGGCCTGGCATCAGCCGATGCATGCCCAGCTTCAGTTGGAAGCCTCAGGGCTAAGGAAAGCACCCAGCATAAGACACCATCAGGATACCGGCCATGGTGGGACGCTAATCCTTGGCTGTCCATTTGCACCCCAAGGTGGGGGTGGTTTGGCTGCAGGTGGTGGGTACCTGTGCTGTGGCCCCATCCTGCACTCCCCGTGGCCCCAGTTCAGCCCAGCCATTGGGGAGAGACCAAGTGTCCTTCATTGTTTTCTTTTATGGATAATTACCCCCACTTTTTATTTTTCCTTTGCTGTTGAGGAAGGGAGAAAAGAGCAGGAGAGATCCCATCCTTTGGTGCTGTGGGACTTGGTACTGGTTTAATAATAATAACAACAAAATATTGAGAAGGGAAAAAAAATTGCAGTATATCAGCATGTTTTTAAGGTTGGTGGGAAAAAAAAGACCTTCTAGTCCCAGTGGTATCAGCGAGGAAAACGTTCATTGGATTCTAGTTCTTAAAAAAAAAACAAAACCAAAAACCTCTATCTGAGTCATGCAGAAAGTGCTCGGTTTGGGCAATGTGTGGTTCCTGGAGCAAGGTGGGGGCAGGGGGAAGCAGCGCCCAGCCCCAAGCCCCAAAATTAACTGCCTCACCAAAATTAACACATCTGTGAAGATGTGCTCTCTGGCAAGGAGGCTACTGCCTGCCCTAGGGGGAGAGGGGAGAGAGGAAGAAGAGGGATGTTTCGCTTCCACCTCACCCCAAACTTGCTAAATTCAGCTCTTCAGTTGCTGAGGAGAAGAATGAGAAATCACACTCCACCTGGCAAGATAATTTTTCCTCCAGTCATCAAAGGCAGGAAAATGGGTGTCTGCGCTGCAGGAATTTTTCTGAATAGGTGATGACAGTTACAACTTTATTCCTTTTTCCACTATTTTGTGGTGATTTAAGTGAGTCCTCCAATCTGTAGCCCACAAGAAAGCGGGCTTTCCAAAGGTGGGATCAGGTGGAGGCTCTTCATGGCTGTGGAGAGAGGGTGCTAAGCACATATACACTCCCCTATACATACACATGGGCAAAGGGCAGCACTGCTGGAGAGCCCAGAGCACCCCACAGTCACTTCACTCAGGGGATGGAGCTAGAGTAAGGAAAGGGAAGGAAGAGAGTCAGGTATTTCACTCTTTTCCAGAAAGGAGCTGCTTGGAAGGCAAGGAAAACACTGGCAGAAGCAGGAGCAACCTCTCCTTCAGGAGATACTCTGGAGAAGCCACCACCACCTTGCTCCAGGGAGCAGGGAGACAAGCAGCCCCCACCACTACGCTCCCCACCAGGCCCCTCCAGCCGGCATCTGTTTCTTCCTGGGGCACATTCCTGTGATTTAGGCTCAACTGTAACACTGCTTTGGATTTGATGGGTAAATGAAAGTCCGGCTTCCCCTGAAGTCATATGATTTAGGAGCTCATTCCTTGGGTTTAGGCTCATTGCTGGTGTCTTAATCCACCCCCGCCTATAAGCAAGCAGAGATTTCTCTTGCTTCTTCAAAAAAACCATCCCATTTTTCAGGTTTTCAGTAAAGCTGGAAAGCATCCATGTTAAATTCTGTTGAAAGAGAAACCTTTAATTTTTATCAGCAGTTCCCAAGGACATGCATTTTTCTCAACAGCTCTACAGACAGGATATATGAGTGAGAAAGATAGGGGTTTTAATCACTATCCTTCAGCTGGGCCAGGTGGAAGGAAGAGGTTTTTTTCTGTGGCTTAAATGAAGGGCTTATTTCCAAAAGAAGATGGTGATAGTGTCTGCTTAATGAGAGACAACATGATGGGATCCACCATGAAGGGATGGTGTCCTCCAATGGCCTGAAACATCAGATCTTTGGGGTGTGACAAAATGAACCACCCCTAAAGGAACCAGACAGAATCCCAGTCCCCTTAAAAATAAAGAGCAAAACCAAATAAATGGGTGAAGTTTTGCCTGACCCCTACATGCAGGCCTAGGAAGGAGCTCCAGCTCTACAGTCCCAAAACCGAATATGACTAGAATTTCATGTTGGAGCCTTCTCTCCAAACACGCTGCAAATACCTTTACAAAGAGAAACACTTCATAATCCTTCCATTCATGACCGTCCCTCTAAATATAAACACACATTTAAAAAATAAGTAGAGCATGGGTGATGTGCAGGAACAGCTTGTTGCTGCTCTTTTTTATTTTTTAAATCAATAAAACAGCCTTAAAGAGGCCCCCTTAAATGAGTTCTGTTCATTTATTTTTCTTGGAAACATCCAGTCTCCTTAACTCCTTTTAGACACTATAAGAGGTGAATGATTAAGTTGAAACTATTATCTTTGCACAGAACATCTCTGCTGGCCGCCAGCCAAGCGCAGAGGAAAAGTGAAATGAAATAAACAGTCCGGAGCTATTGTGTCCCCAGATGGTCCCCATGGCGAGGTGCTGGGAAGCCTGGTCCAGCCTGGAAGCTGGGTGGGGACCGCTAACAAGGCACATTTTGGTAAGACGTTTTTCTGGCCAGAAATAAGAGCATATGAATAACTTAATGTGAGAGGAAGTCAGCCCTGGTATAACCAAGTGCCACTCGGGGCTGCAGCACGCTGGTGGCCACCCTGGCCAGGCATCCCCAGCAGCATGGCCATCAGGGCAAGGGGGGGATTCTGCCCCTTGCTCCACTCTGGGGAGACACCCCCCCCCCCGCCTCCACTGCTGCCTCCAGCTCTGGAGCCACCAACATCAGAAGGACATAGATAGGGACCTGTTGGAGCAGGGCCAGAGGAGGCCTCAGAGATGCTGTGAGGGCTAGAGCCCCTCTGCTGTGAGGACAGGCTGAGAGAGTTGGGGGTGTTCAGCCTGGAGAAGAGAAGGCTCCGGAGAGACCTTAAAGCCCCTTCTAGTCCCTAAAGGGGGCTAATAAGAAAGATGGAGACAAACATTTAAGCAGGACCTGTTGCAATAGGGGAAGGGGCAATGGCTTTAAACTAAAAAAGTGGAGATTCAGACTAGATATAAAGAACAAGTTTTTTCTGCTGAGCGTGGTGAAATGCTCACCCAGGTTGTCCAGAGAGGTGGTGGATGCCCAATCCCTGGAAACACTGAAGGCCAGGTTGGATGGGGCTTAGAGCAACCTGGTCTGGTTGAAGACAAGGACAGCACCAAGGTGGCTCAGGGACACATCAGCTGCTGGTGCAGGAAGGCACGAGCTGTGGGGGTTGCAGCTGCCCCGGGGGAACCAGGTCACAGCCTGTTGTGGGGTGACCCACTGACAGCTGATCACTCGGGGAAGGGGCTGTGCCAAGGGGCCAGTGGCCAGCTAGACTGCTGGCCCCAGGACAGGCATAGAGGGACAGCAAACACGACAGCTTGTTGGGCTTATCCTTACAAACCACATGGGCAAGTGAGCATCCAGAAAGGCCACAACCACACTTACTCTGTTACAGCTGCATTCCATTCAGCAGAAGTTACATGACACCCTGAAAACAAGGTGATTTAAAAGACCTAAAGCTTCTGGTCCATCTCTATTTCCAGACTTCAGACCATGGAATTAACTTGTCTTCAGGAGAAACATCAAGAGATGCAAAATACTTACTGATTTACTGCTCCAAGGGAATTACGAGCAACACTTCAGTATCTTGCTCAGGACAGAGGTGCCAGGAACTTGGCAGAGGGAGCGGTGGGATTCACACAGGCAGTTACACAGGAGGCACAGAGAGAAGCTGCTCCAAAGATTTGTCTTGCTTATTAATTTCATTTGCAAGAATGACTTGTACATTATTGCCCACTGTCCCTGGGCCTGAGTCAAGGAAAAGCTTAAAATGGCCACCACAGGCTTGTGTTTCTCACGTACCAGTTGACTTGCTTTGGAACCACCCCACTGGATTACTCAATAAAAGAAGGAAAAAGAAAAAAAGGCCAGAAGTAACATTTACGTCACAAGTCACATCTGCTCCTGTAATTACTTTCCTGTTGGCGAAGGAAACCCGACAGAACCGGTATCCAACAATGGACTACAATTCACCTCCTTGAAATCTCTGATTTTTCTGCAGGGGGAAAAAATGGTGGCTCAGCATCGTGCCATGAGGACAACAGAAAAATCAAAGGCTGGGCTTTGAGACCGCGTTTACAGATCACTTGCCAGAAAAGAAAAGCTCAGAAAACCTTCTCCTGCAGATCTCCCACATGTGTAGGTAGCGCCCCCTGCCCCGCCACGGCACAGTAGTGCCCAAATTCACCCAAACCCAGCGTTTTACTGAGGCTTAACCTTCAAACCCCAGGACACCCAAAGACAAACCATCCGTCAGCAACAGGGGCAATGCCACACGAGCAGGGCAGCCAGGACACGCTGTGTGAGCGCAGGTCACTTGGAGAAGCACAGAAAACCCGCTACAGGCTACAGAAAAAGAGAGGATCAAAATTTAGTGTAGCCAAGTCATTTCCAGAGAAAACAGGCGGTGTGCCCAAACTGCCTGCTAGAGGAGAAGGAGTGGGTTTTTTCAAGAGCGAAAATGGGGGATGACTCAAAGGTTCTTGGTACTACAGGCTTTAGCTGGATCAGCTGATAGAGAACATCCTTTGCCTTCTCCAGAGCAGAAGCAACAAGCGGCAGCATCTGTTCACTGCCTCCCCAGAGACAGGATTTGCTCTGTTTGGATTTGAGACTGCGATAGGCAAACCCTGAAGCCTCTCAGTGCTAAGGCACAGAAAATCCTTATCCTGTGACTGCTGCTGCCTATCCTGGTGGTGGTCTCCTCTTCCCAGATGCCCTCCCGGTGCTGCAGGAGCCTGTTGGGATACTAGATGCTCTGCAGAGATGTCCTGAGCAGGGCTGAGCTCCTCCTGGGCTTGCTCAGCCCCTCGCCTCCCCCTGCCCTTCCAGCAGCCCCTACCTTCACACATTGGAAAAAGGTCTCTTTTTCTTCCCTGTACCACGTGCAACACTTAAGTTTTACATTTTTGACTATTTTGGTGGTGTTTGGTCCCAGTGGTGGTGGCACCGCATCCCCTGCAGGCTCAGCTGGCCAGGAGGAAGCTTTGGCTGTATCCCCACGTCAGCTGTCGGGGGAGAGCGGCGGTGACTTTCCCAAGCAGATGGAAAAGTGATCTGTTGGGAACACTGGATCCAGAGGTTCAGTGGGACTTTTAGCACCAAGTCTAGAGGGACCAATTTCTGTGCTATGCCCGTCAAGCCCAGAGCACCAGTCCCATCTCCTTCATCCTCATTTTCCTACTTTCCTTAAAGTAAATCTAAAAACTATTCCCAAACTATTGTTTTAGCAGACATGCAATAAGTCAGACGCCGCAAGGGAAGAAGGCTGCTGTTCCCCGAGCCAAACACATTCCCCTGTTTCCTGGCCAAGGATGGTGACCATCAGGACAAGCGTTACGTCTCAGCTGAAGTCAGCGGCCGGCAAGAGAGTCTCCATCTGGAGTCATTTTATAGCCCTAGAACTTCTCCCCAGCAGCAGCCACCGCCCACTAATATAAAAATACTTGGGAGAAAAAGCAATACGTTTTATTAGGTTGGTAGGAAGAAAAAAAAGCTGTATTCAAGACTTCCATTAACTTTTATGAATATCTCCAAAGAGATTTATTTTTACAACAACACTGAAGCAGATAAATAAACCCCAAGTTTCTTGACACTCACAATTACGATTTCTCACCAGAGGCAAGTCCAGCATGTCTGTGACCAAGCCCTGCTCACCTTGTCCACGTGAGCAACACTTCTGGAAGCCAGAGCTGGCTGTGAGAGGAGGGAAGGGTGGCCCCGTGGCCAGCACTCGGGGGACCAGTGCTTGTTATTCTGGTGCTCCTGCAGCCTCCCTGCATGACCTTCTCCACATCACTGGTGTGTCCCGGGGATGTTCAGATCTGCTCCTGGAGTCCCACCAAGCACTGAAGAAACCTCAGAGCTCAGCCTGCAATAATCAGAGGCCATCTTTTGCCTGAAAGCTTAGTATTTCTACTCAGTTAATACAACATGCCCTCCCTTGACTTTGCAAAGTCTCACCATTCACACTGCCCATCCAAATGCCAGCCCTTCTCAAAACCCACTGTGTTGCTGGCCTTCACTGTCTCCTGCCAAAGGGAGCTCCTCAGCCTGAACACAGGTGAAATATTGTGAATATACTGGAAATACTTCCTCTGATCTGTTTTGAATTTGCCACCTTTTAATCTCATTGAATGCCCCTTTGTTCCAGTGTTCCAGTACACAGCCCCACCGATCTATTTTCTCTAGGCTATTTATTATTTTCCTTCCCCTCTTAAAACCTAAAGCAACGTTACAGATGGAAAAAAGGGGGGAGGGGGCAAAAAAAAAAAAGTAACCTTCCCAGGAAATTGTTCTAATAAAAAAATGATTATACTTCCTGGTGTGGCCTTGCTGCTTGCAAAACCAGCATGGTCCTGTGCTGCCAGGATGGAGGCAGCAGATATGAGATGCAGACCCATGGTGACACGTGGCCCAGGCAGCCCCATGCGCTGGCCCGGGGAGGGCAGGCTGTAGGGAGCAGGGAGATGGTGCCCAGTCAAGATACCAACAGCATCCCTGGAACTGCCGGAGATGGGGATGGGATGTATTTGTTGGGATTAAAGGTTAAACTGTTTCACCATCACAGGTCCTGCCTGGCTGCCCTCTCCGCCACCCATGCACACCCTGATACTGGTGAGCCACGCTCTCACCAACCCGGTAGGAAGCACAACAGAAATATCACCCTGGTGAGTGAAAGCCCCTCAGCTGGGAGCATTTTCCAGATGGGATTTCCACCACCAGCTTGGTCCCAAACTGGGAACACACCAGCCCATGGGTTCTGCCCCATGCAGCTCTGGGGATGTGCTTTAAGCTGTGGCTACTGCAAGACATGAATCACAGAATCTTCATGGTTGGAAGAGACCTTTGAAATCATCGGGTCCAACCATTTAAAAAAAACCAATCAAACAAACAAAAAAAACCCCCAAAACCCACACAACACCGAAACAAAAAAAACCAACATCCCATCACCACAACAGTCACCACACCCAATGACATCAGGCACTAGAGCATGCCCTGTAGTGCCACATCTACACATTTCTTAAATACCTCCAGGGATTGTGACTCCACCACCTTCCTGGGCAGACTGTTCCAGTGCCTGACCACCCTCTTAGTAAAGTAATTCTTCATAATATCTAATCTAAACCTCCTCTGCTGCAACTTCAGACCGTCGGCTGGCAACTTCTGCAACCACAGCTGCATCCTGCATCATTTGTTTCAGCTGCATTTTTGAGGCACAGCTGGTTTCTCTGCTGAATCGCTGCCTGGTGACTGCGCAGCTCCTACTGGGAAAGTCTAGGGGGCCTGCAGACACCAGAGGAGATGACCCAGCACATGGAGCAGCACTGGGACCAGACTGGGGATTGGCACAAGCAAGGCAATGCCACTGGTCTCTGCTGGGCTTTTACAGCCCCAGGGAATGGGTGAGTGGTATCTGCCCAGCATTGGCAGCAGACTCTTGTCCCCTGTCGCCCAGCCCATCATCCACCTCGTGGCCAGCAAGGTGGCCATGAAATACCAAAACACAGCCATAAGCCAAGGGAGGGCACTGACATTTTTTAAATAGTCCTAAGGCAAACAGGGCTGTTCCCTTCTTGTTTCAGGCTGGCTGCAGACTCGGACTTACGACAACACACTGATTAATGCCAGCATCACTGTGCTCTTCCCCACCACGAAAGCCCAGTCACCTTTCCCTCTTCTGCCTCTTTTTAAAAGAAGTGGAACAATAAAAGCTCAAATCCTGCAATGCAGCTTCAGGGCTCAGAGCAAAGCACGTATTGAGCTAGCGTGGTGCAACCAGCCCTGTTCAGATACTTGGAAATGAGGAGAAAAGTACCCCACAATTGTCTGAGGATACAGCTCCCTTTGCTAGAACAGCAGCCATGTGTCTTCTCCGAGAGAAGAGGACCTGCCACTTTCCTCCACTTCTAGGGACCAAGGTCTCATAGGGCATGAGAAGAGCTTGGGGCAAACAGGCTGGGGCTGTCTCCACGGCATCCAGGACAACAGCTTGTTCCAGCTCCATGGGAAACTCAAGGAGACACAAGTTTAAGGGAGGACAATTCTGCAACCGGTTGTCGCAGTCCCTGCGGTTCCTGCTCCCAGCACCAAGAATTTGTCCTACTCCAGAGAAATACCAGGCTCTGGGTACGACAAGCCAATCTCTCCATCTCTCCCACTAAGTGAGGGCTGGTTTGGGGATGGGGGGCTGCTGCCTGCCCTCCGCCCAGGGCAGCAGGCTCAGCCCGCAGCAGGGTCCCCTGCACCGTCCCTGGTCTGTGACTGCCCTCTACCCGGCGGCACCGGGCCTACAGCCTGCAGCTCCATCCCACCCCTCACAGAGCCGTGCTGCAGGTCAGGGAGAAATGCAGAGAAATGCACCCAGCCCGTGGGACATACCCTCTCCTGTTTCTCAAGACTCATGCCACAATGCCCCGAGAAAGGAAAATGTGCCACTGCAGATGTTTATAACATCTGATTTAATGTTACGCTGCTTCTCCCGGCCATAAACCAGAACAAATACTCCCAAGATTTATTACATCCTTTCCTCCAGGGCCTTGAGCAATTGTACTTGATTAATTCAACAGTTAAACAGCACCAAGCAGAAGCATGATAATTTTGCATACAGGATTCCTAAGACACATACTGTTTTCCACAAGGATTTAGGGTCTAAAAGCAGAAAAATGAGTCTCTGAATATGGTCTTACCCATTTGCATGAGATAACACCACGCACTGGACCTTTTCTCTCTTCAGAGAGATGTTAAGTTTCTTCTTGCTCCCTGGCATTAAAAATTACTTATCACTTTTTGCAGCAGTAAATACCTGCTCCTCAGTTTACGTTCTGGTCAGGACAAACACTCTCACTGCAGTGTCTTTCTGAGTGACAGAAACATTTCTTCAGAGCCATTGTCAGCAGGAGCGAGACCTCTGGAGCATTTCTCCTGTAAGCACCTCTTTAGTCAGCTCAACATCTCCTGCAAGAGGAGTGAAGACACTTCCCTTTGCCCCAACCCCACGCACAAATACCCAGATTTGCCTCGATTCTGCAGGCTGGCAAATCTATGAGAGAGTTTTGAAAGTTCATTATTCACTTTCTCTGCTTGAATTCCTCCCAGCAAAATCTCCGGGATGAGAGACTGGGTTGTGTTGGTGTTAGTAGCACACTGGTGTCAGAGATGGGCACAGCAACAGGCAGTTCCCCCTCCAGAAAGACAAAAACAGAGACCAAGAATATCTTACACATTTCCCCAGGACCTCTCAGAGAAGGTCCCTCCAGGTGACAAAAGCTCTTCAAACACCAGCCAGAACACATGAACAAGTGCTGGGAGAAAGCAGGGAGTCTTTCTGTGCCATAGCCCCTTCCAGGGTCCCACTCTTCCCCTCAAGAGACCTGGGTGCCCAAGGAAGGATGGAAGCCCAGGAAGAAAGTAAATTTTTGCATACAGTTAACAAGTTTATGGGAGCAGAACTAAAAAGGAGCGCTTGCAGACAGCTTATTGCCTTTGAAGAGATAGAGCAACTGCAAATAGGGTACCAAATAGGGTGTTGACAATAATGTACAGAATTTATTGCAAATTAAACTGTTTTCTGTACAAGGCAATTTGCAAGCACTGTCATGCTCACAAGGTTTGGTTGGTTTTTTCCACTGTTGACTCTTCACGTATTAAAAAACCCCATCAAAATAATATTAACTGAACACTCCCTATGCCCTTTCATGTCCTCAAAGACATTTACACATCTTCAAGTAATTGAGAAAAAACGACCCAGATTGTTTGCATCTGATAGGTCATTACTGTTCTACAATACCCGCTGGAAAAGGCATGTTAACAGCGCTTTGACAATAATGTATTTGAAGCTACACAAAAAATTGTGGATTGTATAGACTAGTGCTTCAATTGATTTGAAATATGGTGTAGCATTTGTCTTGGCTGCATTAACAAGGTCTGTTTTACCAATACATTTGTATTTATGATGACTAAGGGCAGATTATAGTTGTTAAAATTTGTCCTCCTGACATGAAAACACTACTTTGTCATTAATACATTTTGTAGTATAAACTATGATGTCAGGTCAATGTAAAGGGTAAAAACTTTCCTAAAGTATGCACACATCATTTTTTTTAAAGCTATTGAGCCTAATGGAATAACAAAGGTCATAATAACAAACCATTACAGCTTTGGTCTTGGCAACTATGTCCACAGAAGAATCCTCCAAGAAACAATCATCATTTCTCCAATGTTATGGCATTAGGAGGACAGGAATGGTTCACAAATGAGTCATGTGAGCCCAGAAACGCAGTAGCTATGTGAAAGCTGAGCAATCAATTATTCATTTGTTTACTGAGAGCTTTCTCAGCTGACATTAACCAGAACAGCTTAAAAAGAAGAACTTTACAGCTGTCCTTGGCTGTCCCATGAGGCTGTGCTCAGAGGTTGAAAAGATTGCTTAATTTCTCTGTAAGTAATCTGGTATTTTTATTGAAATAAACAACAACATATGGACTAATTAACCGGGTTCAACCTGAGACCCAGCAGGTGTCAAAAAATACCAAAGACCCAGGGCTGGGACAATGGTCAGATGGGAGACCAGGGCAGAGAAAAGGACCTTCAAGAAGCTAAAATCCATCTCTTGCTCAGAATTCCACACATGAAATCCCCAGTAAGCTCTCCTGTATACGGCGTATCGAGGATACACATACACATTCTGGTTGCATTAATACACATAATTAATCTGCTCTGATTCAATTACATTTTTCTCATTTTGTAGTGGTTGTTTACCCCAGGCCCTAACAAAGCTGTTACACTGAAAGCTTTTTCAACCACAAATATGTAAGATTTAAAGAGGTTTAAATATCACACCTTCAGCCCTCTGTAACCTTTAATGCTTTTTTTTTTTTTTTTTCATTTTTTGGTTCAAAAGAACCATCCAAACTATGGAAAACTGCCACTCAAAAGGAACTGAGAAAAAATGGGCATAAACAGTGTAACCAAGTGCAAAGCAAGCACAAAAAAAGAGCTGATCCGAATAGAGTTAAGATTTTATCTTTTGAAAAAAATTTAAAGTGTTTCCCCTACACGATAAAGCTGATGAGGAACACTAAAGCTTAGAATAAATGCAGATAGCAGAAAGATACTTAAATGAGACTTCACCAAATTACATCTGAATTCCATTAAGATTTCTAGATTAAATAAACCTGAGAAGAACCTGAAATAGTAAAGCCTTTTATGCTGACATTCCTGCTGGGTTCAGGCTGGATTCTCACAATGCCACCTGTGATACCAAAAAGAATTGATTATGGAGTTAGATGCTTTGATTTTTCACAATTGCTAGGAAATCAAAAACCCTTCCCTCACCTCAACATTCCTTCTGCTCGACAGTACTTTTTCAGGACATTGTCCAAGCTATTTTTCCAAGCACAGGAAAGAAAGCAAAGCCATGCCATCCCTCTCCTCTAACCTAACTGTCGGTCTCCTAGAAAAGGTACAGTAAACAAGAACTGCCTCCCTTGTCGTATTCCTTCTGCCTCATTATTCTGCTGATCAGATAAAACATGGTCTAAAACATACTTCATATTCATTTCAGGGCTGCTGTTCTGCTAGATGGAGTAAGGTCATGCTGTAAAGAAAACCTGAAGATCAAACATAAACACCCGGTGACATGACAGGGAAGAACAAATGAAGTTTGTCAAATCATAAGATCCGTACAGGGACAATATTTTTCCAGAGGTCTATACAATGAAAAAACCCAAATCAGAAGGGAACATGGTAGTTATTTCAGAAAAAAAATCTTGTCAGATTGCTGAAAGTGTATTCCCTCCCTCAGTTTGTAAGTGGGGGCCTAAATTCCTCCCACGCAAAGCCACTTATCAGACTCTCTTTGCTTTCTTTGTAGTCAGGAAAAAGGCAGAGGTGTCTCTGGAGGTTGGTTTGGTCTCGCGAACTCCAGGTTCCTCTGCTGGAGCCTGCCACCAGGCGGGAAGCTTTCAGGAAGGCATCTCCAGCTGAAATGCCTCTCCTCTTAAAGCCCACGCTCTAAGACAGACGCTCACTGGAAGTGACACCAGTTTCTTAGGATGATCCAGAGAAGGATCATGTCAGTTGTGCCTCAAGTGCCAGTAAAAGTTAAATCCACCAACAGCAAGGCAGAAACACTGTTTCTAAAGTGCAGGGTTTTTAGCTGCCACTTTCCTTCCCCCAGCAAGAAAAGAGGGCTACATCTACAGCCATACAATGTGCTTTCAATGCCTGCTTGGGAACACAGAGCCCCCATTGCTCTCCCAGCTCATCACCAGAAACCCCTCACTGGGCACCAGAAAGAGCCAGTGCTCTCTGGGTTTGTGAGTTGCTGAGAAGTGTACCTGGGAGAAATGAGGCTAGAAGTTGCCAAGTATGGCCAGCATCTTTCACTGGGTCTATTATGCATTTTTTTCTAGGGTTCAACGAGCAAACTGAAATGCTGTAAAACAAGGAAAGCACATAAAATCTTAAATTGTTAAAGGCCTGATCTTCTTGCTATTGAAAAAAAAAAACGGCAAAGCTTCCACTGATAGACAGGGCAGGCAATTCAGGGGTGAAACAGCCAGCAGTGTCCTTTGGACACACTGCAAACAGCATGTGGTAAAGAGAGATCTCTCCCAAGAACCCAGCCAAAAGAGCTGCATTTTCAGTAACACAAAGCCACCTAAATAAGGGGAGCAAAGCAAAGGTCCCTGAAACCTTCAGCCACAGGGTGATCTGAGCTCCAGCAACAGAGCCCTGACAGGTGAGCAACAGCCACTCTATTCAAATGTGGTTTTAAAGTGTATTTATACTTTATCAGTGATTTAAGATCTTAACTTTTGTATTTATTTAAAAAGCAGCAGTACTGTCAAACAGCTGACAATAAGCATAAAATGCAGCTTTACTTTTTGAACATCTGGAAAAGGACAGGGGTAGGAGAATAGTTTGCTGACAATCTTAGAGCTAGCACAGATTTGGGACCCAGTGCTGCCAAATGCAAAGCCTCTCCAGGCAAGAGCAAAGGATCCTCAGCTGGATCCATCCTTTGAGATGCAGCAAGGGACATCAGTCCCTCAAACTAATGATTCTCTTTCCTGGAAACCTATGCTTTGTTATATTTATGCGACCTTAAAGTTCATGCACAGTACTAAGACAGGCTACAGAGTTAGTGCTGAATTCTTTTACGAGTTCTGTAAGATGGTAAGAAAAGGGCAGAGCTCAGTCTATTCACACTGAAGTCCCTGGTAGACAAAGTTGTCACTTACCCATACAGATGTCCCAGTGAGCAGGGACATGGCAGCAGACCACACCAGGAGTCCCTGGATGTGGGCTTCTGCTGGAATAGGTCTCACAGCACAAGTACCACATTTCCAGTGCTGCATTTTTGTATATAATTAAGATGGTAACAAACCCAAGGATGCTCTATGTGGAAAGTTCATCAGACCAAACAGCTCACTCAAAAAAACAGCTCTGAAGAAAGCCCACCAAAATCTCTGCAGTGTTGTTCAACACAAATATCTCAAAGAAAGGAGAAAGACAGAGATCACCTGCAGCACATGTGTCAGGTCTTGCTTTTGGGGGTGCTGGATGTATGGCTTCTCAGGGCTTACAAACCCTTAACAGCTCAAAGAAGGGAACTGAGAACGCCAGTGATTAAGGCTGTATGTATTCAAATGAAGAGCTACTGAAATGTGGAACATGTCAGGAACCACAAAAAGAACACAAATAAGGAATGAGTCACTCTAAGAGCAATTTCCAGTGGAAACTGAGGGTGAAAACATACCATATTGTGCTGTGAGTTTTGACAAGTATAAATGAGAACTGAAGTGAAACCACACAGGTTTGCTGTGCTCTCTGGATACATAAGGCTAATTCAGCTTCTCATAGTGCCCACAGATTTCACATCCTCAAGACTGTGTGTGTTTTGTTGGTTTGTTTTTCCTGGAAGGTGTAAGGAGAGTTCAATAACAATCTAAATCCCTTTTAGTCTGTTTATTCTTTGTACAAAGTTTTCTATACACAGTTATTTATTACATCATAGGCAGGAATTAGCATCTGTTTTTAATGACTTAGGACACCAGATCTACAATAGAAGTGGCTGAACTCATAGAGGCTACACTGTTTTAAACACCTTTCCAGGCCCTGCCCTCTGTGCACACATTTTACTTACACCCCCAAAACCCACTTCTATTTGGGAGAGCACCTCAGCACAGCTTGACGTGGTTTCATTAGCAGGGGAAAGGGAGGCACAACATGTCTGTGGCACCAGCACCCTCAGGAGAGGGCATCACTGCCATGGTGCTGCATATATGTACAGACTGAAGAGAATGTACAGGCTGAAGTAACAACACAAAGGAACAGAACAAGGAGGTGGAAAAGACTGTGATAAATCACCCCATTTAATCCCTGTGCTAAGGCAGGATCTGCTACTAAATTATGTCTGGGCAAGGTTTGTCCAACTTATCCTTAAATATTTCCAACAGCAAAGCCTCTCCTGGTGCCTGCACAATCCAGCCCAGCTTCTGCCCCTCTTTGCCCCTCAGAAAATTTTTCCCAGAGCCAAATCTGGTTGAGCTCAGCCACCACTAACTGAGGGCTGGCACGGAAATGGGTCTGCTCAAGCCCTACCTCCTTGTGAAGGCAGAATGCTTGGGCTGCAGCGGAGGTAGGGAGATTGGCGCCTGGCAGAGAGGCCATTCCTGCTCCTGTTCCAGCAGACAGCATTAAATCCTGGAAGGAACAAGATGCAATTTTGCATTTTGTTCCATTGTGGAGAAGGTGTGGATCAGCCCTGGCCACCCATGGTGACAACACACCATTATCACCAGCCTTTGCTTCAGAAAAGGAAACAACTACAACCCCATGCCTCAAGGGAAAAGGAGCTAAAGGTGTCTCCACCTCACAAAGCTGAGCACAGGACAAGAGCACCCCCTGGAGCACCAACCCAAGCTCCTCAGAGCAGAGACGAGCACGGAGCAGAGATGGTCCTCAGCAGGATTCATGTGCTATCTCTACTCTGGACTCAACCCATCAAAGCCCTGGGTGCCAGCCTTCGCCCACCACTGCCTTGGCCAGCACCACCATGGGCCTTCCATGCCTAGGTGACATGCAGTCTGCCCGCAGGCACTCTAGAGGCTCTTGATGCTGCAGGATCACCACACATACCCTTTGTGACACACACAACCTCCTGTCTCTGAGGAAAGACTGAGAGCCCTCCAGGAGCCACCACTTTCTGGCTGTGAAACACTTGCAGGAGCCGATTGTTACTGTCAGAGCATTCCACTCTGCCCCCTCCAAAAGAGAGGGGACAATCACCCATTCCTCTCAGGGTCTGACAGAAGCCCAAGGGCTGACAGGTGCCATATTAACTCACCCAGGGTGCCACAAGCCCACCAGAGAATTTGACAAATGACTCCTGGTTCTAACTCAGAAGATTTTTTCCTGCTCTGTCAGCTGGCTGCAGAAACACCACCCAACAACAGTTCCACGAGCTTGTGACCACCGAGAAAAAGACCAAGATGCAGGTCAACCTCAGGCAGCCAGCACAGTGTCCTGGGATCTCCCCAGCACCTTCCCAAAATGTACTGGAAGCACACCCATCTTTTTTGTTACACACAAAGAGTACTTTTTCCCATTTGTTCTTATCCATCAAAAGGATGTTAAAAGAATGATGATAAAAATACTGAACTTCTGGCCAAAAGGAAGGCCAGACATTTGCCTTCTTCCAAATACCTAAATCTACCCTCTTCCAGTTTGAGGTCACCACTTCTCGTCCTATCACTACCTTCTTCTCCCTCTCCCTGACCTCACTACATACTAAGGTGAGCAGAGTCTCCCAATGCCATCCCATTGCCCGCTTCCCATCCAGCTACACAACACCCCAAAAGGCTACACAGGCAACTGGACTAAGAGCCACTACAGTTTTGGGAAAGACATTCAACCTGCAGTACTCCAATACACTCAGGGATGCGCCACTTGTATGATGGAGAGGGACTTAACGTGCAGCAGGGACCACCGAGGCTGGACACTTAAAGAAAGGTTCCTTTAAGGTCTCTTACACCAGGTCACATTCAGTCAATTAAAGATGGAAAAAGAAAAATAAGTGAAGAAAAAGAAAAGGACAAAAAAAAGAAGTTTGAAGGGTTCAAAAGCTAATCACCACAACGCCATCTAGGGCTGGGACACTCTGTACCATCTTGCTTTATTTCCCAGATACCAGCAGCCTTCCAGTCCAGAGGATACATCAAAAGCAATGCCTCCAATTTTTGGTGGAAACCTGCCAGGGAAGAAGACAAAAAAAATCTACACACACATCTATAATAGGTTGTGGTGAGCACGACATAAGAACACCAAGCCATGGAACCTTCACAGTTTGCAGGAAAGGAACTTGAATTCCCTTATACAAGTTGAATATTTCATTCAAAGGGACTTCCTCGTGGGAAAAAGTAAGCAATCAGGGACAGAAATAAAGCAGTCAGAGCTGATTATCTTGCCAACTTGAGATGCCTTCAGACATTTGTTTGGGGCAGAGGAGCCTGATGAATGAAGCATTTGAGCATAAATGCAAACCCATTTTGAAACACAGGTTGATTTTTTGTACATTCAAGGATAAATGTGCACGCATACGACTACAGCAAGGGTCTCAGAGGGAAAGAAACGCAGTGTCCATCCATACTGCATTACCCCCTACAAAAAGCAAGAAAGGGCAGCAGGAATTGAATTGCTTTTTCAAAACCACATTTGTGTTGTATGATTTTTGTAGAGATTTCTGAGATCTTGTATTTTTGGGAAGAATATGCAGACTACACATTGACACTCCAAACAAAATAAACTCTAAATAAAATCAAAAGCATTATCTGAAGTTTATTATAAAAAAAATATGATCAAATTTTATTTTAAAAAATATTATCTGGGTAGAAGCGTGGTTGTATTCAGACTCACCTGTGGGCACACTTTTCCCTTTTTTAAATGTATGTATCTTGATGTCTTCAAATCAAGCACCATCAGGATTAACAGATAAAACACACTGACCTCTCCTACCCCAATTAACAGAGGATACACCAAATAGCATTTGTGGGAAGCCCCTTCAGAACAGGCCATGCCAGAGACACATACTTGGTCCAAACCTACTCCATTTAAAAAGGGCAAGCAAACCCAGGGGGGCTGGGGAGGGCAGGAACTATCCGCAATGCTAACTAACAGCTTTAAATATAGCCTATTCTCTCCAAATTTAGCTGGCATCAAATATATTTATGTAAGTAGACAGCTCAATGGGGGAGGAACAGCTATTTTTGGGTTGCAGAAAGGTCAGAGGAACACGAGGCAAGCATTGGTGTTCCAAGGCTCTTGTAAGGACACGAAATGTGACAGGGCTTTTTAGGAAAATGCTTTTAAGTAAAGAGATGCTGGTAGATGGCTCTGCAATGATTACACGGATTAAGTAAAGGACTGCACTTGTTGATCAGCAATACAGCTTTTCTTCTGCTTGGAGATTAGGTGTTGGGAATCTTTTTCCATAACAAAAAACCCCAAACAAACCCCCAAAACCACAAAACCCCCCCCCCCAGAGTTCTTTGGTTTTAGAGTTTTTTGGTTGGTTAGTGGGTTTTTTTGGGGTGGAGGTGTTTTCTGTTGGTGAGGTTTTTTTAAAAGTAAAATGAAATCCTATTTTAACATACCTGTGCAAATAAAGAAGTGGTAATTTTCTGTTGATATCTTGAAAAGCAAATAAAAAAAAAGAATTACAAGCTTTAACAGCAGTGAATTATATAGTCAAGCTAAGTAACTAAGGTTTTGTGTGCAAGTGAGACACCATGGGAAGAGGAGTAGTAACAGGCCCCTTTTGAGCTTGCAGCACAGTTGGACTTCCACCTCCCACCACTCAGGAGGACACAGGGCCATGGGCACTGAGGCTCCAGAGTGTCTCTGGCAGCACCCCAGCTGCAGCCACGCTTCAGAAGCGTGGGGCTTCAGACTCTAACCTCCCAGGGTGCAGGGGCCAACCCTCTCTGTTCCCCACACAAGGGCAATATTCAGCTGTGCCCCCACGTCTGCAGCTCTCTATGGCTGGGAAGCACAACTATGGCTCATTCCCAACCTGTCTGCACAGAATCACCCAAAGAATGTGCAACCACCCAGTTCCCTGCCTCGATCCACAGCTCCCACCCCAACACTCTACCTGCCTGAGCCTCGCTCACCTGCTTTCCTCCTCCAACCACTCCTGGTCCTCCTGACACAGCAAACTGCCAGTTGCCACATTGACATCATCCCTCCTTTCACTGCAGATGGAGCTTCTTCAGCTCTCTCTGTCTTGTAGCTTCATGCCAGCCTCAGCTGTGACACAAGATATCCACCTTCACCACAAGCTCAACCCAAGCTGACCGAGAGCCCCTGTGCTGACTTGAGTGCACCAAACTTCCCTCCTTTGAAATGCATTTTGCTCTATTTTCATATGTTGGTGGAAAAAAAAAAAACAGTCTTCTGGAAACATCTTCATCATCCAGATCATAAAGGTTGTAAAATTGTGTCTGAAGACCACTTAGATCTGATGGCTCTGCTCTCTTACGCATATAGTTTCCTCCGTTTAACTGCATATTCTCCTGAACTTAGAGGAAAGATTAAAAAAAGTATAATCACCACTGTTAATTACATACGAGGTAATGTAAACAGCAGCAGAAGTTAAATGCCAGAACAGCCCACAAAGAATACACAAGATTCACAAATTTCACACTTTATAAACTTCTGTTGAATCCAGACTTTTGTACTTTGTTTTCTTCCTCTAAAATTAAAAAAGCAATTAAAATTTTTAAGTATACAATTTAAAAACCAGTGCTTTATGATTAACATGTTTTCAGTCAACAATAAATGGCTTTAGCAAAATCAAATACAATTCCTACAGTTACAGCAGTTCAACTTTTATCTGAAGATAGTTATATTGTAATGTTCATGAGGTGCACTCTCTGCTTCACAGAATGGCCCTCTTTCACCACGTAATTGATTTAATTGCCATTTGAGAGATGTTGTACTCAGACACACACCTGTTTTAGGAGCCTCACCAAATTCTTCTAAGGGGCTTTTACAGAGATATACCAGGGGTTTCGATCTATGGCATTTTCTTAACAGGAATGAGGATGCAGCTTCTCATTGAAGAGATAGTCCTGTTTCCAGACCACCCCGATCAATAGTGTAGTAAGAGGCAGCACAATCTATAACGCACAGTTTGTCCTACCTAAATCCTAATGTGGTGCTAACACAACAGTAAAAAAATTATGTTTGGTCAGAGGCAAAAATTCAGCTCTCTTTTCTTCCGCTTCTTTGACTTAATGAAGAGACACACACTTAGCTAATTGTTCTGGCAGGCCAGCAGGTGTCTTTGTTAATAATAACATTATGAATTCCATGAGGTCTCAGTTCTAATATTAAGGATCTTCAACATATGCTTTTTAAAAGTGAGCCTCAGGACTACTGTCCTTGTCAATAGATGCTTTTTCTGTCACTTCCTCCCACTGGCTGCTGCATCAGGCAACACACAAATACACAACCTGCAGTCTGAACCGGGCATTGGTCTGTCACTCACCACTCTCAGAGCATTCTGCTAACAAAAGCATGTTTGGAGCAACTTGGAGTTGACAAATAACAGAAAACTACCTTCCCTACATGTTCACTTTAGGCTCACCCCATACATCCACCCAAACTTGCTCAAAGCCGCAACAGCTCATCATTTTACAGCTCCGAGTTGTGAACATGCAGCAAGACTCCATTTTCATACTCACAAAAGAAAACAAAGAATCTAAACCAAACTGGGTCATGATTTGTCCTTCTTCACACTTAGATTCCTCTTTTTGGCTAGTTGAGCACTCTTTCTATATCTTTGTTAAGTAATCCTTAAAGTGACAGGCAGTCAAGCATCTGAAAGATGGCTGGCTTTGGTTTTGGAGTCTACTTATTTAAAAAAAAAAAAAAAAAAGGTAATGTTTAAAGAAAAGATACTACTGATATTATCCAACTTTTAGTCAAACCGGAAGTTCTACTGATAGGTTAATCACTCCCTTACAGCCTAGCTGTTATGGTATGCTTTGCACAAGAAAAAACTGATGGTTCAAACTCTGTAAAGCAGAGGTCAAACTAAATGAACCCCCTGGCTTTATATACCATCAGCCAGAGTTCCCACCTCTAGATCAGAGCAGCGTTTAGTCAACTCACAACCCTTTTTCTGGTACTTCAAAAGAGAAAAGCAATCTTCAGGAAGTGACTGCAGGATGAGAAACACATCAAGAAAGTACCTCCAGACACAGATAAGGTAAGATGCTTAGGACCAGAGGGTGGAATTTAAGACAGAGCCTCACCATCTGCACCCGCCGTTCCCCTGGAAAGCAGCTCCATAACCAACATGCTTTACACTCAGCATGACTGTTGTGGTTCTTTATGGGCTGTATATGTAATATGTATATGTAATCTTTATGTAATATATCCAATACACAATGCAAAGCCCTCGTACATAATTTTGGACTCCAATATCAAGCTTGACACAAAATTTTAGGAGGTGTGATACTCACTGTAATGCTGTGAAGTCTGTCCTGGGTTAGATTTTCTTCTATCATAGCCTCCAAAAAGTCTAAAGACACGGTTGCTACATGACATGATGGGAAATAATTGGCACTTCATAGCCTCAAAGCCCCTCCTGCACCTCACAAAGGAACATAGCACAAAAAATATTGCAAAGAGTAAGAAAAAACTATGCTGGTGAGTGTGTTCATGGGAAAATAATTTGCATATCAAAGTGAGAAGGCATCTTCTGACCAAAGTGTCTCTCAGTACTGGACCATCTTGTATACTGGGTCTCCAACTCTAATCGTTCCGGTTCTGTCAATGGCAAAGTATCTTCCAAAGAGAGGGCTGGATTTGTATATGTGTCGCTCAGACGGGTCACACAGGCGGTAACTGCAGAGAGAGCGAGTGCACTTCTTTAGAATCAGTGGTAGCAAATTCTAAACTTCCAAATATCAGTGATGAGAGAGAAAACTTACGAATAGCTATGCCTGTTTTGGCCACCCTACCCAGCTAAAAACTAAATAAGTATTACAGTCAGGAGAAACAAGCAGTTAAAATCAAGGAAAAAAAGCCTGATTGTGTTCATACATCTGTGTATAATACATATACAAAGACTTTATAAAAAGAAATGCCAAAGTTACAAAGTTAGACCTTTAAATACTTTAAGTAACTGTTACCCCAGGCACTCACCCTAGCAGAGATCAAAGAGACAGGGAATGTGAAGTTTGCAAGAACGAAGAGAGAACTTCCTGAATTTTCTTACCATATAGAATTGCAGAAAGCAGAACGGAAGCCAACACACACAGACCTTTACACTACGTTATTATGTCCTGCACATACTTCAAACCCCTTTTAAAACACTAGTCTCACATCTGTTGGGACCTAGCCTAAATCCTCTCCCACAGCCTAAGCAGCACTGGTATTTTTACAACCTTTTCAGTGTTTCCAGGGGCTCCTTCCTGTCCAGGACCCCAGTGTCTGGGTTAACAGTTGTTAAAATACACCTGCAATGACAGACAGCACCAAATCAGCAATGGCTTCTTATTAGAAATCTCTACACATCTATATGAAATAATCTCAAACAGTTACCTGGCACAACACACTGTCCCTTTCAACTCCACATCACCGATAACGATGTCCTCCCACGTGTCCTGAGGAAAGGTAAACATTAGGCACAGATTAGGCATATCCACATGCACCCATTTTCCCAGGAGTGACCCAGTCACTCCTAGAAGCAGCAGCACCACTCCTGATCATCACCTCTACCTGCACCTTCAAAACAAGTCCATGTCAGGGTACTATTTTAATGAAAACCCTACAGTCACTACATTCATACAATTCAGGCCCCACTATCTGGAAAGACAGACATACAAATAATAAATCCCATTCTGCAGCGTGCCCTTTTCTAACCTAAAGCAAGTTCACTCCTACTGTACGTGTGATAATCTGATCTGTGACTTTTGGCAAGACAGCATTTCTGCAGAAAGGAAATTCTTAGTGGGAGTAAGTTTTTGCCTCTTGTCTACACCAGCTTCTTATTGCAATCCTTCTTGGAAGACAAAAACCCAGTCCCATTTTAGGAACTTCTTAGATTTGGGAAGTTATCAAATCTATCCAGACCAAATTCTTTGGAAAAATGGCAACGTGACATAAAACCACTTAAACACCACCATCATCAGTTCATTTAATCACAAGATATCTTGCTAGACAGTGTTTTTTGAACTACCAGAATAGTGTCAGAGACGCAGGACTGACCACGGTATTGCAAGGGTCAGTTTTATTCCTACGCCAAAGGCTATAAAACATCACACTGTCAATTTCCAAATTGTTCATTTGTATCATTAATTG
Source organism: Scolopax mira (assembly GCA_004320125.1). Lineage (NCBI taxonomy): Eukaryota > Metazoa > Chordata > Aves > Charadriiformes > Scolopacidae > Scolopax > Scolopax mira. The sequence continues at coordinate 107,455 of BJBW01008487.1, read as the reverse complement.
ATCAATTACAGCATGCATAGCTTCCCCTACTTTGCACTTACAGATGAGCTTTCAGTAGCAGCATGTCATTTCAATGCTGCTAAGCTAAATAAGCACTCACAGATCTGTCTCCTCCCTGCAGTGATGTGAGCAGAAACTGCATCACTATGGAATCCAGTTGTAAAAGTCACAGAATAACAGCTCTCCTCATCTTGGTAGGCACCATCAAACACAGAAATTGAGTTACAAAGAAACATAACCAAGCCTTCAAAAAGACACTAAAGACAGGTATTGTACCTCTTCAAAAGCGCTACAATCTGTCACAAGAATATTCGGTCTGAAGTTCTGTATCTTAACTTTCTTCTCCAGCCTGGTATTTAGATCATCCAGCGAAGCTTCTGAGATGATCAGGACGGGGCTGCAGTCAGGATAGGCAACCTACGTAAAACCACAAGCAAATCCTAAGGCTGCTGTAAGAGGGTGGGAGCACAGTTACTGAGTGCCAGAAGGACAGACGCCGTGGCTTGTTGGTCAGGCTGCTGTGTTCAGCTTTTCATTTCCTGGAAGTAGGTTAACAAGTGAAAACAACATGCCCTTTCCCATTTCATTAACCACCGCAAGTTTTATTTGCTCAAATTATAAAATTAAGCTTCTACTTATAGAATTAAACCAAAGTTATATAAACTACCACAACTTCTTACAAAATAATACCATATGCGTGTCCCAGACATTTATTCTGGGTGTTACAGATGGAACTAAGTGTATCAGTAAAAAAGTTATGAAAGGCACTTAAGAGATTTAAGTGGAACTGCTGAACTTCTCTTGTTGACTATAGCCAACTACCTGTTTTTTCCTGTGTAACGAATCTATCTTATCATAACACCAGAGAGAGTTTCAGATACCGACCAGCAGTACCAAATTATAACTGTCCATTCATCAGCCTAAGTCTGCTTGGAAGTGGAAGGGCTGGCATTTCAGCAAACAAGGCCAATGGACAGTATTAAAAGAAAACTCCTATATTCCTATATATGCTAGCTCCACAGGAAAAAGAAAAGAAAAATAAAACTTGGCAAGAATTTTAACGTATAGACCTCCCTCTGCGTTTCTCTTATTCTAGCATTTCATCAACTTTCTCTAGTACCACAACTTCAAGCCTCTTCCCACAACAAGAGAGAGATGAAACCTCTGTAACTTTCTTCAAATTTTAATTCCTAGGCCCAAAACTATAGAGGCCCAGGTTAAGTATTTTTCCTTTCAAAAAAACATGAGGCAACACCACTCCTATTGGCACATTCTGAGACCTAACAGGGATATGGAATGGAGATTCCTGTGCAACACAGATTGCACCATCAAAACATCTTTAAAAAACTAATTTTTTCTAGTCACTGAGGAACAAAAGGTATGCTGTTCTGCAACATAATACTTCCTCTTCAAATATCAGTATCAGACTCTTTAGCTGAGAACAGATTTAAAGTAGAATTTAAACAAGTCATCTCATGACAGAAAAGGAGATTATTCACGTGGTTTAAGTATTTGACTATACCCTTTTCTAAACTGGGCTCCATGACCCAATGATGGAACGGGCAGGTGTTGGTGGGTGGGCGGAAAATGGTTAAAATAAAATACTTCTGAGAAAAAGAACATTCATTTACCTCATCTGTGGTTCGAAACAGGTTTATTACGTCCTTTGACTTTCTTGGCACCATGGAGGGCTCAAAGTGCACCAGTCGATATGGTTCAGAATTCAGGAAAGTGGTGATCCACTGAGCCACTTCATCGCCACAGTCCCTGCCTTGGATATCCAGTCCAAACACCCTGAAGGACCACAAAATGTATCACAAGTTAGTGGGGAAGCCAAAGCCTCAAGTGTGCTTATTATGCAAACAACTTGTTTTCAAGTAGCAGCAAGACACAGTAACCAAACCACCTGGATTATAACGAGTTGGAAGCTGGTTTCTGAATTTGGCACAGAGATCACTCCCAACGTGCAATCTCCTTACGGTCACCTTGTTTTTGGAAGATAACTTGGACGTGGCCAGGTGACACCAGCTGATTTAAAAATGAGACATGAGACACCTTTTAGGTGCCCAGAGCTGTCACATTAATGATCAGTAACAAATCTGTTTACCATACTTTTAAGCAGAATAAAGGGTCCACTCTCGCATTTGCCTGTGACTGTAACACCAGAAGATTTCTACCCAGAAATCAACTGAAAGGTAATTACTTTCAGAAAAATGAATGATAGCTTGAAAGGATGTGGTTAGTTACTGTAATTGATATTTACAAATGTTATTAACCATAAATATCCCTAATTGTTAGGGAAGCCTTCCTTCAGATTTTAGTGCTATAGAAATCTAGCCAGAGCCGAGTCAAACTCTTAAGCTTAAACTGAAGATACAGAGTTATTCTATATGCTAAAAGAGGTTAAAAATTCATAATGGAAGCAAAGTCCATGGGGCATAAAAAGCCACTGGCAGTAGAACACAAGTTTACGTAAGAAATGCTTTCCTGGGGGAAAAAAAGTAAATCTCAACTCAACCTTCCAATAAAATTCAACAACAGTCACTAATAGTTTTACTACTCTCTTCAAAGCAGTGATTCTGACCTAAATGCACTGTGCTTCCTTCTACCTTTGCAATCATATGCTGCACAGTTGGAAGCCCAGAGATGCCTAGACAGTTCATCTGGCCTGAGCCAAGCTTCAGGACCCCTCCTTTATGCATCTAGGGGAGAGAAGGATGGTTAGGGTGCTGGTAGCAACACCCCCACCCTCCTCTTCACTAGGATGCCTGTGGCACAAGCTGGGATTTAAGGTCATTGCCTCAGTCTGCACCCAACTGCCTTTCTCTTCCCTCCGTTCTCTCAGCTCCTGTGTGCCTTCTGACCATGAAGGCGAGGGTCTCACAGCTCCCAACACTGCTGTTTTTCACCCACAAAACAGACCTGCTCAGTGCTATAGGTATCCATCGGCATCCATCATGCAATTTAAGTATTGTGATACATAACGACAGAGAGCACAAACGAAGAACACGCAGCTTCTTAACCAGAAGGCTACAAAACCCCCTTCAGTATTTGCACAAATAGAAACTGTGCCTAGACAATGGCTTCAACTCTGCATTGAAACTCCCCCACATACAGGATTTTTAAATATCCATGTAAAACCTGCAACTGGACTTACCGGTTTTAAAGATGAACATCTGCACAGCCTTTTGCAACCAGCTGCACTATTGCATTGCCCTGGCCCCAAATTATCGGGCACAACCTGAAGGCACTGTGCTCACCCAGCAGGGGAATGAATCCAAGGCTGTACAGGCTGGAAGGGAAGAATCTTGGAGCAAAAAGCCAAATCATCACTTGCCTGAACGCAGTACCATTCCCAAACCTCGTTCTCATGAGCTGCTGAATCTTATGGCTCAGAAAGAATCAGCCTCGAGCTGATGAATGTCAAGTTGCTTAAGCGCAGCAGTCACACAAAATCTTGAGATTTCTCCCAAAATCTACCAGACAACGTTTAACTATGGGTATTGCTAATGTCACATCATATGATGCCACGTACAATTCCAGACAACTGGGTAATCTTTACAATCTGTTTACAGGCATCCAATTTTTGCTCATTTGCATTCCCAAATTCTAGCATTTTTAAAGCCAGAGAGTGTAATCTTTTACTAAGGCAAAGAAAGAAGAGAATTAAGAGACAAACAAGTCACTGAGATCTAAAATTCAAAAATCCAAGATAATTTTTCATTACTGAAATGCATTTAGTCTATTTAAATTTTTTTTCTAACAGCACAACAAGTTTTAGGAAAATTAAATCGTCAAAAGCACATGTTTTTGTAGCATGTGTCATTGGCTAACATATACACATTATAGACAGATTTTTAAAAGACTGTCCTATTTCTCCATGGGAAATGCCTTGTATAAACATATATATACTGAGCTATGCTCATCAAGAGTTTCCACAGCAACAAATATACACCAAAAGTTTGCAGCTGCAGTTCCTTTCCACCATTGTTTCAGTTTTAAGCACAGCAGCTGGTATATTAACCTTCCCTGTTGTCCAAAGGAAAAACACTTACCAGTATCTTTCTAGGGGTTAACACCACTTACAGTTACTAAATAGTCTTACATATTAATTGACATTTAAGCATGGAAAATGTTTCCAGCTTCCCCTTTCCAGTTTTTCAGCATGGATTTCAATATGTGGGTAAAATAACTAGGCCCACACACAGCTGAATGACGACATTGTAACCCCTTCACCTGAAGCCCCTTTTGAGACAGCACTTACTGGGAACGACCCGCTCTCTGGGGATGCCCAGCTTTCCCCTGGGACCACAGAGCGAGCCTTGGATGACCAAATTACTAACTTTGGCAACTCAGTTAAATGGTTACTGAGGTTAGGGTGAGGGAGTGAGGGAATTTAAGCCCCTGACAGCTGAACAATCCCAACTGGCCAGTTTGTATCCAAAAATGTTGATGCATATACAAAGAAGCGACCAAGAAATACCACTATGCATGACTGAGGCTCCGAGATGCAATTGCTCATGCAAGGAAATGAAAACACCGGACTTGAACACAAATGAGTAAACGTGACAGTCCACAAAGACTGAAGATCACAGTTCATTTGGTGGATGTATAATGTATGGCTTTTGAATATTGCATCATCTAATTCAGATATTTGTTTTGATCAGCGTTTTATAGATTAAAACTAGTCCTTTTGTTATGACAACCAATCCTGGGCTCCTGGCAGAGAATTTCACAGAATAGTTTGGGTTGGAAAGGTGCTTTAAAGATCATGCAGTTCCAACCCCTGTGCCACGGGCAGGGACATCTCCCACTAGATGAGGTTGCTTTAAGCCCCATCCAGCCTGGCCTTGAGTGCCTCCAGGGATGGGGCAGCCACAGCTTCTCTGGGCAACCTGTTCCAGCGTCTCACCACCCTCACAGTGACAAATTTCTTCCTTGTGTCTAATCTAAACCTATCCTCTTTTCGTTTAAAAGCATTGCCCTTTGCCTGGTCACTACACGCACTGATCTGAAGTCCCTCTCCACCATGCAGATGAGGAAGCAGACCCCCACAGACAAGAAGCAGAGACAGCCACCTCTCACCCTCCAATTTCTGCGGATGAAAACAGAAACCATCACAGAGTCTTGAAAAACAGCGCAGGTGTGTGAGAGGCAGTATTTAGAGAGAAGGGAGAGGGAAAAGAAAACGACTCCAACCCACCCTTCGCCAGTACCTGCAGTTCTGCACGGGGTTTTTCCGGGGGAGCTTCACAGGCAGCCGCAGGCTCTTCATGTCGGGGGCCTCCAGGATCAGGTGCCCGTTTTCACTGCTGACAGAAATGAGGACCAGCCGCGGCTCCTGGCGAGCCGTAACCATGTGCCCATCTTCCTTAGTCACAAGCCAAAACCTGTAGCGTGAAAGGGGCGGGGGTGGACACGACACAGAAACTTGTTTCCAACAGCGGCCGAAGGCCCCGCCGGATGGCGGGGAGTCCCCCCGCAGCCCTGCGGCCTGCCCGGCACGGCCGGACCGGCACCGCACCCGCCGAAGGCCGGGGGGCCGGAGCGGAGGCCTGGCCGCAGGGCCTGCCCCCGGCCTGGGGCCGGCAGCCCCGCGCCCGCCCCGCCGCCCCCGCAGTACCTGTCCCGCAGCTCCCCGCTCCGCAGCCCCATTGGCGTCACCTGCGCCCGTCCCACCGCCACCCCCCGGCACGACTTCACCGGGTACACGAAAAGGCTCAGCACCGTCCCCACCCGCTGCAGGCGGCAGCGGCGGCGACGGCGGCCCCCGGCCCACCGCCAGGCCCCCAGCACCAGCAGGGCCGCCGCCGCCGCCCCCAGCAGCCAGCCCGCCCGCAGCGGCAAGCCCAGGCCGCCCAGCTCCCCCCTCATGGCGACTGGGCCCCGGCTCCGGCGGTGCCGCGCTTGAAGGGGCTGGGACCGGGGCTGGGGGCGGGCCGAGCTCCGGCGGCCGCCCCCCTCCGGCGTTGCCGCCCACAGGGCCTGGGTGCCGGGAGTTCGCCCGGCCGCTGACCGCTGCCCGGGCCGCCGCGGGGGCCGGGACCGGGGTAGACGGAAGAGCTGCCATGACGGCGCGGACAGCGGATGTTTGAGTGCGGGCTCCCAGTGTCCAAATACAAACTACAGGCAGCAAACGCCTTTTTGGTTTTGGTTTTTTTTAATATCTGGGCTTTAATGAAAAGCAACGTAGCAGGAAAAAATATGAACATAAGTACGTGAAATTCAGCCGTTTGGGTCCAAAAGGGGGAAACCTGCATCTGGAGGCATATAACTGGGGGGGGGGGGGAGGGCGGCAAATGGCTGTGCCTGTGGCTGGGGGGGGGGGGGCCATGCCCTTGGGGTGTCTGCCTGTACCAAACCCATGAGAGATGCTCCAGAGCCCCCCTGGGGTGGTGGGGAAGTGGCTTTGTGGGACACCTGGATGCGAGGCGTCTATGACAGCATAGAGCCGGCCGGAGTGGTGGACGCTGCCATCCCCACAGGCCTCTTCTCAGGGGCAGAGCACGAGCAAGTTGCTTTCCCCCAGCTCCCCGCTTCAGGCATCTCCCCAGGGACCTGAAGGTCAAGCTCACAAACTGAAATATTTAGGGTCATTGTGCCAAGACCCGAGTCACAGCAGGCAGGAGACGGGGAAGCTCAGTGTTGGACATTTCTGAGAGGTTCAGGCAGCCCAGCCATGGTGGATTACTGGATATACTACCTCAGCGGCATCCTGGCGGACAGGAACGTTGAAGATGTGGCTATTGTGGGCCTCTGTGACAACGAGCATGTGTGGGCGGCCAAGCCAGGAGGTTTCCTTGCAGCCATCACGCTTCAAGAAGTGGGCTTGATCACGGGCTGGGATCGGAAAACGTTCCTGCTAACGGGAATCACTGTCGCTGGCAAAAAGTGCAGTGTGATTCGTGACAACCTGCTGGTGGATGGAGACAACGTGATGGATGTCAGAAGCAAAGGCAGTGACAGCAGATCCATCTGTATTGGCAAGACCCCCGAAGCCCTGATCATCCTAATGGGCAAGAAGGGAGTCCATGGAGGAGCCCTCAACCAAAAGGTCCACAGTATGATTATGGGCATGAATGCATGAAGCAAGTAGCACCAAAGAGACAGACATCTTCTGCTGGAGCACAGGGGCACAGTTGTTGCTATAGAAGAGAAGGGAAATAAACCTAATTTTGTTGCACATTGCTGCCTGCTTCTTTCAGGTGGGGGGTTGCTGGACAGGCAGTAGTGCTGGGACATTAACAGGGAGCTGAACAGCTGTGGTGCAGAAGGAGGTAATACCTACATTCCTTATCAAGATGCTCAGTGTCACATGAGTAGTCTCCCAGCCATCTTGGAAAGTTGCTCCCTGTTATTCTTCTTTTACTGACTGGTTTTGGGACTGAAGGACTCTGGTAATATTAGCTTTGCAAAAGGGCAGGAAGGAGGGCAATCCCTTTGCCCTCTTGTTCATCATTTTGCTGTTTAAATCATGCCTTAATGCCAACCATAGGTTTCAAGATCTAAGCATGATTTACTGTTTAATTTGCTCCTGGAACAATCACAGTTCGTTCTGGAGATTAATTACTGATCAGCAGAGCTGCTGTTGGACTCTCTGGGAGGCAAGTGCAGAGACAGTTTTCCACCTTCTCGCTTCCCATATCATTGGAAACCCCTTCTTACACTACTTTACTGAGCAAATTGGGTTTTTTACAAGATGTTACCTGTCTTATGCCTGTGGCATAGGGCATCACAAGACACGAGAGGACAGCCAGCCCTGCTGAGCAGGCTGAGAGACCTTGTGCATTCTTTGATAATCATTAATCTTCTCATTTAACATTTTGTAATTTAATTGAATTCACACAGAGATCTTTAATCTACAACTGCACCCACAGGAGCAGAAAAACACTATAAGGGGAACAAGGCATCTAATGTATTAGCAAGTGTTCAACAGAACTGCAATGACTCTCTAATTAATAACTGCTGTCTGATAAGCAGTGCTGATGAGCATGAATCAAAACAAATTAACGTAAGTACTAAAGGGGTAAAACCACAAAACCACAAACTGCTTTTAGAATGTCACAATAAAAGCAATGCATCAATTGCAAGAAATGAAAAAAAAAAAAAAATTAATATTTATGCTGGCCACAAGTTTTTTAAAAAGCATGGGCATTCCTGCCCAACACTGATGCTTATTTTCACAAGCTTAAGCAAAATTGAGTAATTATCCCCAGTGATTTCTCAAGCACTGGTAGTGTTGTCCACTGTACAAATCACAAAATGAAGGAAGCTTTTGCCTTCTGAACAAAGGTCTATGAGGCATCAAAATGACAGGATTTGGAAGAAGGGAAAAAAGTGTTGGGTGATGTACTACTTGCTCCCTTTCTGGGTGCCAGAGAAAATAGGTCTGGAGTTTATTCGTACTTAACCAGCATGAGAATTCGGAGATGTATGGACATATATAGTGTGATGGTGTAACCCCTTAGTTCTACATTATGGGCAGCACAATGGTGTGCCAAACCAGAGGCTTTCAGTTTGAAGGATTTGCTGACTAAGTTCAGAAATATCTCACCTTTGCTAATGATTGCATATTAGTTTAGAGAAAATGTTATTTCTAAATCCAACAAGGACCTTGAACTTCTATTCCCTAAATCTACCAGCCTGTAGCCTAAGGAGATTTTGTTCCCATCAGCCCTGAAAAGCAGCTGTTACGTTCAGCCCTGACTCTTCTCGTAGACTGCGGCGTGAAAGAGCTTAGAGAGGAGTAACAGAAGGCGGCAGCATCTGCATAATCTCTCCTCTCCCGCTGTGATACAAGGTACATAAAATTAGAAATAGCTGCAGAGAGCATGGCTGTGGCTTAATGTTGCTGGGCTGAGGCTGCAGCCTTTATGAGAAAAGCCCCTTCACCTGTACGTCAGGCACCTCTCAAAAAGCCTCCAGCAAACAGCACGTTTGTTTAATCCTCTATCCCAGGAACAGCCTTACTGGCCCGCGGGCCACCAACTCCTTCTGCTGTAAAGCCATGGGAATAGAGCCATTTGGACAAAACTGAGGATTGCTTTTCCTAAAACCTCTCATGCAACAGGGTTGCATTTGCTGTCGCCAGAGTGGGCAGGGGCAGAGCAAACCTGCACTTAAAAGCAAATGACTGTGTCTTCAATTGCTTTTCACTTCATCAAACTTTAGGACAGTTGTGCTGAAATTCTCCACCTTCAGGCTGCTTAAAATGTGTGTGCTCAGGGGGAGGATTTGCAGCGTCAATCCCATGGCAAACGGGGGTCAGGCTTCTTGGTTGTGGAAGTGAGTGATGTTGGTGCACCTCAGAAAAGCACCATTTGTTGACCTTGCGACAAATTTCCCGGTGGAACAGATTTCATGGAAAAAGCAATGGTGTATCTGCCTTCAGATGCAGGGGGCAAATGGAAATCATTCTTCCAGAGACAATCCTAGACTCTTGGAACAACAGATCAATCAGAAGACAAAGAAAGGTGAATGTTGAGGAGAGATTTAAAGAATTTTACTTGTTTCCACTAAAAAAAGAGACAAGCAACTGGGGATCTTGTAGGTCTTCAGTTATGTGCAAAGTGCTGTAATTTGGAATTGAACAATGAAAGCAATGCATCAATGCAATAAATGGAAAAAAAATTGATAATATTTATGCTGGCCACAAGTTTTTAAAAAAGCATGGGCATAAAATACTGCACCAAGGGGGTGATTTGGATGGGCACTAAAAAAAATCCTAGGCAGAAAGACAGCAAAAAGCTGCCTGGATTAGATGACAGGGTGTCAGGATAGAGCTCAATGCTTGTTTAAGTGAAGGAAAAAGGGTTAAATGCCCACACCAGGAACGTGACAGCTATTTTTCTAGTGACTCTCTGGTAGTTCAGCAAACGGCAGGGCTGAGGGGATGACACGGCCAAGTGTGCAGTCATCCTATGCTGATTGCAGCAAGATATGATAAAAATTATATTACACTCACACACACAAATTATATCCTTCTTCCAAACTCGGAACAAACAATAAATTCAAAAAATTCCTTTATAGAGAGGCAGGGAGGATAAAAGCATTGCTATTTCCTCTTATAATCTTAAAGGAAATCAGAGTTCAGTGAGTCATGCACTAGAAATAAGCTCAGAGAAATTCATGTAGGGAAAAATCTCAGGCGAATAATTTGCAAAGAATTAAAAATAAAGTCATTAATGATAGATGCTTTTTAATAGACTCAGAGCAATGAGATACAGGGATCTTTTTTTTGTGAGGCTTTTCCTACACAGAAAATCATAAATGCGTGGGAGGATGGGATTCACCAGGGGGCAGGAAAGTCCCCACCCTCCCTCAGGCGCAGCTGGAAAAGCCATCTGATGTCAGTTCAGTGTCCCAGGAAAGGATGGAGCAGGGATTGCTGCACGGGCAGTAGAGACAGGGGAACAGAAAAAGCTCCAGGGGACAGATTCGGATAGCTCATGGAGCCAGGGTGCAAGGCAGCTCCTGGAAGGTCATTCCAGTCAGCTGTCCTCCACAGCCCCCCAGTGTTTGAAATCAAACATCCTGCCCCGAGCAGCAGTCACCCCTCCAGCAGAGGGTGATAGTCAGAAACAAGAAATGTCTGCAGCTCATCCTCTTTCTTCCAGTGAAGCATCCTTAATAAATGTTTTTTAAGGCAAAAAAAGAACCTCAGGGCAAAATGTGATGAATTTTTAAATGTTGAAGGAAAAAAAAAACACATCATGAGAACAATGTTCCTATGGCTTTACATTTGAAACCCTTGCAAACAGGAGGCTCAAGGTTCAGCAGGGCAGAGAACACTGGGACGCAGAGAGTTGTTGCACTGCTGGGACCCAGCATCCTGAAGATAGGTCTGGATAACCAGGAGGTCAGTGTAGGGCAGGGCAGGAAATCCCATCTGGAGACGAGACAGCACAACAAGGCAGGCTGACAAGGCTGGAAATCTGTTTTTTTCCCAGGAGATGGCACTGAAGGACAATTGCCTTTAAGCCAGCATCGTGCAGTGCAGCAGGAATTTTGCCAGGGGCAGCTTGCACTGCATCTTTACGGGTCACTCCTCCTTTTTAGAGGTAAAGTTTATTCTTAGTGTCTGTCCTTTTGGCAAGGGTGAGGATACCTGTCCTTTGTACCTTCATACAGTAGGTAAATACAAGCTTTCTGCTTATCATGGCAGGGTCCCACTCACAGACTCTGAGTGACCCAGACTGGAAAGGCCCCAGGAGGTCTCTCCTCCAGCCTCCTGCTCGCAGAGCAGGGTCAGCTCTGAAATCACACCAGGTTGCTCTGCACGTTGTACAGTCACATCTTGAAAGCTTACAGGGACGCCCCAGCTTCCGGAGGCAATCTCTTCTCATGCTTAATTATCATATTACTGATTTCCCCCCACCCCCCCCACCCTTTTATCCATCTGGAAACTCCATAGTTTCAATTTATGACCATTGTCCCTTGCTGTCTGGCTGTGGACATCAGCCTGACTCCATCTAGTTACTAACCCCCTTCTTAGGTATTGGAAGGCTGCAAGGTTCCTCCTGGGTCTTCCTCCCTCCTCCAGCTGAATGAGCCCTGAGCCATGAGCTTTTCCCCATAGATGACACAGAGCACTACCCTCTCTGAGCTCAGGCCAAACTTCATCTAGAAACATGGCAGCCCGATAGCTCCTTCCTGCAAGGAGAAGGAAAGGGAGAGCTTGCTTCCATTGCTTTCTTTTAATTATCTCCATTAATCTACAAGCTCTTTAGGCTCTCTGCTGCCCCTTGAAGAAAACAAGGTTTCCAAAGCAGACCATGTACAGGAAACTGCAGCAACTTGGTACAGATTTTAGGACCAATTTTGTCTCGGAAGAGGCCAGTGCCGAGCTAAGAAGGGCCTCAGGATACAGAAAAAAAAAAAAAAAAAAAAAAAAAAAAGAGACAACTGGTTTTATAGCACCCCAACACAAAGCATGTCCCCTCGCCAGTCTTACAGCCAGGCAGTGGGCAGACAGGTCACCCACTGCAAGGTTCCCTGCAGCGAACCTTGACCCAGACCAGCAGAACCCTGGAAGCACCTGAGGGAGGTGGTTCAGCTCTCCTCCCTTACAGCACTTCCAGGCACTGCCTTGCTGCTAACGTGGCAGGACAAAGGACAGTAGCCCTGAGTCCTCCACCATTTCCTTAGAGCCTACAGTGAGCCAGAGTAGCAATTATATATATATTCTGGGAAAAAAAGCAGAAATAAGCTTTATTTTGCTCCATGACTCATTGGTCAGGCACTGGGAATAGCTTAAATGTAAAAGCAACTTGCTGGGCTGTAGGTTAGCAGAGTGCATTCCTGAGAGAAAGTTGGATGAATTGACTTCTTCTTGACATTCTTGCATGTATTGAGCTTCCTGAAGTTATTTATCCTGACATTTTTTATAAAACATGGTGAAAGGCAAGTGGAAGTGTGAAGGGAACCAGACAGCATGGTAGCACACCACTGAGAACAAAACCCTGGGGGGTGGCACGGTGGGCAGATGTGCCCAGGCAGTGCCTGAAGGGAGGAACACATTTCATCCAGCAGCAACATCCTCCACAGCCTGCCTTTGTCAACAAGAGGGTCAAACACCTGGTTTATTTCTAAAAGCAGCCTGGAAAAAAGCTGCCAACAAGCCTGCCTGCACCCATGGGCCAAAAGCTCTCCCTGACGGGGTGACAAACTTGAATATAAGAAGTTCCACCTAAACATGAGGAGGAACTTCTTTACTTTGAGGGTGACAGAGCACTGGAATAGGCTGCCCAGGGAGGTGTTGGAGTCTCCTTCTCTGAAGACATTCAAGACCCGCCTGGACAAGTTCCTGTGCAATGTGCTCTAGGTGGACCTGCTCTGGCAGGGGAGTTGGACCAGATGATCTCCAGAGCTCCCTGCCAACCTCATGCGATTCTGTGATTCTGTAACTCCTCCAAAAGCCTGGCCAAGAGTACATAAAGCCCACACAGAAGCCAAGAGTCCATCCCTCCTGGCTTGTCATGCCATTGGGGTCACAGCTGCCCCCCAAAGCCCCACCTCCTCACCATCACCAATGACTCTCTCTCCCCCTAGCCACTTGCAGAATTTCCAGCACAGCGGCTTTGGACAGAAGTGGTCACCTCTGGTCAGCTGGGCAGGGTGGGCTGCCACACGATGCCAAGCAAGCCTGGGAGTATCTCCTCTTGTCTCTCACATCACCGAGACAACATCTAACAACAAGACTGCTGGACCTGCCCTCTCCCACTGTTTGCATGGTAAACCCAACACAGCGGGGCCACTGTCATCATTGACAGGAGCTTCTGCCAGCCACCGTCCGCCCTGCGGGGAAGGGAGGGAAATGAACCTCACCCACATGTTCAGGTTCCCTCCATGAAGAGGGAGGCAAACCCTCAGGCCAGGGCTCAGCCTCAGGAACTCGCTCCACCAGCCAAGGAGGGAATTACTGCTCGCTGATAAGCAGCACTAATTGGTAGTCTCAGTGGGAACTGTCAGCTCATTCTGAGGAAGGAGGACAGGCTGGCATGAGTCACCGGCTGGTTTATAGCAACAGCACAGGTCGCTTGCTTACTTTTTCTTTCTTCTTTATTTCTTTGGTTTGGGTCTATTTTAGACACACCGCTCGGCAGGAGCTGACTTGCCAACGTGCATCAAGCTTTTATCTTCTCAGGCTCACACAGAAACAGCATTTACGTGGCGTTTGGGTTCTGTGTGGGCAACAGCCAGGCTGCTCCCCCAACGGTGCCCCAGGCGTGCAGGGACCACAGGTCACAGGCAGAAATCAGCGGTGACCCTTGCGTTGAGCAGTTCACAACCTGAAGTTCATGTTTACCTTCATGGCAAGTCCGTGCACCAGATGGGCTGAACCCCAGGTGTTCCAATGAGGGAGCAGGCTGGCTACTCAGAGGACACGTGGGCAAGCAGATGGACTCTCATTTCACACACAAAAACACAGACCCAACCCCCCTTGCATTGCTTTAGTCGTTAAAAAACCCAACCAAACTCTTAATGATTCACACTAAACACAGAGTGGTGTAACAAAATGTGAAGCTAATCCCAAGATACCCAAGCTGGCATGGCGTGCAGGTGTTCGGACAGGCCTTAGTGCAGAAGACACAAGAGTTAGGAACACCCTCTGGTGTGCTGGTGGGGCAGGTCTGGCCCTACAGGAAAGCTCAAGAGAAACAACTAAAGGCACAAAATCAACAAGCAGAATCCTTCTGTGGCTGTTCCCACCCCAGCTCCTGCAGCCCGAGATCCTTCTCTGCAACCTCACCTCCACTCCTGACCTTTCCTCAGGGTTTCCAGGGAGTCTAGGCTACAACCACCTCTTTCCAGGAGAGCGTGGAGACCCCAGGCAGAGCAGCACGGGGGAGTTCACTGCAGCTTCCCTGGCTGCCTGGGCACTGCTGGGAGACGCCACCTCTGCAGGTAATCACCAGACATGGAGCACATCACGTTTATTTACAGTCCAGTTAGAAAAGAGCATTAAAAAAACCCCAGCTTTGTTTCATTTGCTACATTTAAAAGAAATATGGCGTGGTTTGCTAAGACATGCAAACCTCTTCACTCAATAAAGGCAAAGAAAGTAAATGAACAGCCACAGCCCCCCTGTGATAAGTCAACTCCTTGATTACAAAACCACTATCAAAACTAGAAAGGACTATAATACAGAAAAAAGTGCCGTCAGGGACAACTTTTACTGCTGTCATGAAAGATCAACAGGGGAACAAAATAAAAATCATAATTTTGAAGGCCCATAACCCTCCTTATTTCTGTGTCATCAATGTAAGATTTCTGTCCCTGGAGGGGACACAGAAGCTGCACCATCCGCCCCACCGCACTGAGCATGGGATGCTGGCAATCTGTAGCTACAACTTCCACCTACAGAACGAAGGTGAAGCTGTCAGGTTATGTGGCCCCATTCTTCCACAAAACAGTTGTACATTCTTATACCAAACGCTGTAGGTAGTTTTTTTTCAGATGCAGCTGGTAATCCATTTTCTTTTCCGGTGACCACCACGGAACGGGGTGTTTTTACAGCCCCAGCTTCCAACATCAGCTTTCTCAGATATAGATTCTGTTCTCAGTAAGAGAGGTACAGGCAGGTTTCACAGCAGCAGGGGAAAAGTTTAAAGTATTAATCACAGTGAACCTTTAAGGCCCCAAAATCAGAAGACAAACCACACCTCATATTCTTTCTGGATTTCTGTGTCAGTCTTAAGATTTAAAGGACCATGATTTCCCATCCGTGAACAACACTGATGCCACAAATCTCACCACATCTCAGACCATGATCCATTTTTGAGTATACTCATAATCTTAACCTTCTCAGGGAAAAAAACCAAAGTCATCATCAAAAAACTACCAGAAAACCAAAGATTACCTTTTCCTGATCCCTCATTATCTGTGTCCTCCGCTGCTTTGACAACTCCTTTCACCAGCCAGGCTGGGATCTCCCCAGCTTCCCCCATCCTCTACTTCCCTTCTCTCTCCCTCACCTACTTGCCTTTCCGTCCATCCTTGGCTCCCTTCTGAAGCTTCAGAAAACCTACTCATGTCTGAGAACAAACTCCACCTCAATCAGCCGAAAATTATTTCCTCACCCTGGTGCCTCTTCAACCCAATCAGATTTTACAAAGCGCTGGGAGTTTTTGCAGAGAAGAGCACTCAGTCTGGGGCAGGGGCAGGTCGTCCAAGCGGTTCCTTGGATGTAGGTCTTGGATTCAATCCTCAGAAAGCAGTGAGGGTCCCGTGTCCTGCCCAGCAAGTCCTGGAGCTGTGCTAGCGGACGAAGGATGCCACCTGGGCTGCCACCCCGAAGGGAGCAGAATACGCCGCGGCCAGTCCTTGCAGACCCACCACCAAGTAGTGGCAGCCCTTCTGCAGGGCTTTCCCGACGTTCTGCAGGGAGAGAGGGGGGGAAAGGGATACAAAAGGTGATAGGCAATACCTTCACAGAAAATTGTTCCCACAGACAACGTCGGTGACCCCAAAAATGAACTTCTCCCACCGCTCATCAGGGCCCGAACATGGAACAACATTTTACCATCTATTTTTAGACAGAAATACACACCCACAGCGCAGAGTTAAATGGAACGGATGCACCTTCCACAGGAAGCCAGGCTTTTACATGGGCTTCTAGTCAAGAGTAAAATTACTTGAACTTCACACCTACTTTGGAGAGGTATTTCCCACACACGCGCGTTCTAAGTATGTCAGTAACTGTTAAAAACAGAAACTCTTAAATGCAACTGGAGCTGAACACAAAGGCAATAAATCACTGAGATTACTTTTATGGAAACTTCATTGCTTTTTGTCAAAACAATTTTTTTTTCAAAATAAGACTGTTTTGACCCACTTTCACATCTGTACACATTTAACAGCTCCTCTCTGTACTGCATTAGAGGTAAATTGTCAAAATTTGAACTAAAAACTTTAATCTTTAAGTTTAATTTCCCTCTTGCTTGTTTTCACTGATAAGACTGGTCATGATGGAGGAGCCAATACAACGTGGTCAGTTTGGGAGGAATATCAGAATCATCTGATCATAACACCTTATGGTTCCTTGGGGCTTAGATCAAAATTATCCCTGGTGATATGGAAGACACTGAGTATATTTTTATATAGGATATATTTTTAAATATAATTAAATTGGTGAAATGCATTCAGTATCATTATCATAGAATCATGGAATTGTCAGCGTTGGAAGGGACTTCTAGAGATCATCTAGTCCAACTCCCCTGCTAAAGCAGGATTGCCCAGAGCACATCACTCAGGACTGCATCCAGGCGGGTCTTGAAGATCTCCAGAGAAGGAGACTCCATGACCTCCCTGGCTATATTCCCCAGGATCTCTGAAAGCTGGATGACAGTGGCACTGGGACACGAAAACCCTCAGCTGTCGTGTTGCCACCACAGAGCTGAATTTTGCTGTATTCACTCCGAGGGAGGGAGTCAGGATGGTGAGATAAAGCCCCAGCTGAAGCCCTGGGGCAGAGCCTGGGGACAGCGGAGGAGAGGAACAGCCAGATGAGATGCAGGGACAGCACATCAGCCAGCGGAGGACCTGCTGCCACGCAGCCACCCCCACAGAATCCAGTGGATCCACCCTTCCCACCTGAGGCTGCTCCGTGCTACCCGCGTTTGCTGCCGGCTGGGAATCCCTGTCCTGGGAACTCCAACTATCAAACCCACCGGGAAAGAATGAAATATTCTATTCATCTCTTTCATGAAACAGTGGCATTTATGAGGCCGCTCGTGACTACGTTGTTATCTGTAAATTTGAATTTCAGAAGTAAGTAACTTCGCCAAGCTAACTGACATTTGCTGCATGTCAGGCATAGCAAGCATATCTTCACCAAAATCATAGTTTTTTAAGGAATGCAGTAGAAAGTCAGATGTCCTATGGACATCTGTAATCTCTCCAGTAGGAAAAGATTCCAGGCACCAACAGGATTTTCCTGACAACACAGAACCTTTTGTTGTTGTTGTTCTTTTGGGTTTTTTTTCTACAGATCTCCCCTGTATTTAAGTGACATGAACATGAGAAAAATAAACAGATTCTTCCAAATCGCACTTTTGTAAGCAAAGGCACCACCCACTCTCTGGGGGGGAGGGAAGAAATAAACCACCAGACTGCAGGACTTGTGACTTTCCACACAGGAAAGCAAAAGAACAATTTTGAGCCAAAATAGCAGTTACACAATGAGGGATGTGTTGCCTTTTTTTTTTTTTTTAAACTTTAACTCATAGCAGTGATTTTCAGGGGACACCTAGAAAGTAAATTACAAATGAGTGTCCCGCGGAGATGTTATTATACCATCTCTTTCGGTCACTTAAAAACGAAAAAGCGGGTTAATTAACTGGAAGTTTTAAGGACCGGTGTCAAAACAATGACGCCGAGGGAAACGCCGAACAAAGGAAGGCAAGGAGCCCGTCACATGGATCAGCTTACTGCCGTCTTCGCTCCCAAACGGCCCATTTTCTGCCCTTTGATCCAGGCGAGGCTGGGTGCCGCGCCTGCCCCAGCCGGGGGCGAGCGCAAGCCCGCGGGCTACCGGCCGCCCCGCAGCCCGAGCACCGGCGCCAGGAGGGACCGACGGGGGGGACTTGTGAGAGACCCCCCCCCCCCCGAAAAAGCCGGTGCCGAGCCCCGGCTGCGCCACCCGCCCCGGGCCCAGGGGTCCCCGCACCGGCTGCCCCGGGGTGGGTGGGGGCGGCTCTACCCTCCTCACCTTGCCGTACTTCTTCAGCCTCTTCCCGTAGGGCCGCTTACCGGCGGCCCGCGGCGGCCGCAGCGGCTCGTAGGAGTCCGGCAGGAGGGCGAAGCGCACCTTCCTGGAGCCGACGCCTTCCTCCTCCTCCTCCTCCTCCTTCTTCTTCTTTTTCTTCTTCTTCAGCGCCGCCGGCCGCGGGGCTCCCGCGCTGCCCCCCGCCGCCGCCTCCTCCTTTTCCTCCTCCTCCTCCTCGCCGGGCAGGATGGAGACCTGGTCGTCGCCGGGCGAGCGGCGGGAGAACCTGCCCCTCACCTTGGCACCCCGCCGCGCCCCCACCGTCATGGTGCCGGCCGAGCCCCCACCCGTCTGTGTGTACGGACGGACGGACGGACGGACCTCCCTCCGGCCGCCTCCTCCTCCTCCGCCGCCGCACAGGTGTGGCCGGAGCGGCCGCTGCCCCCTCCCCGGGGCGGGACGGCTGCGGGAAGCGGCTCCCGGCACCGGGACAGCGGAACCCACACACCCCCCCTCCCGGTCCCATCGCGTCGGAAAACAGAGTGTGGCCGTGCGGGGGAAGCGGGGAGTCGCCGGGGGGAAGCCCCTCTCATATCCCCCCCCTCCCCTTCGTCAGCCCGGGAGAGGGGGGAGCCCAGCGGCCGGGACGGGGCGCGGCAGCCCCGGCAGCCCCTCTGGCCTCCGCGCCGCCGTCACCCGCGAAACACCGGAATGCTGCTAAAACCCCGCGCTGATCCCCCCTCCCGCCTGAAAGTCCGGCTGCGTTTGGGATCCGCGTGTTCTCGTCCCGCTCCAGCCCCCGGAACGGGGGGGGCAGGTTCGCAGCGAGGCGGCTGCCGGGGGACCCCAGTATTGAGGATTACACTGCATCCCGCCGCTTTCCATACTGGGGTACGCTCTGCTCTGCCAGTAAAACCAGCAGCTCTGGAAAAGCCTCGCATCTTCCCACCTTAACTCCTACCAGGAACAGGGGATTTGGAAAGGCAAAGCCATGGGATTTGGGAAGGCCGGGGGGGGTGGGGGGGCAGCTCCCCTCTCTCACTCATCGAGAAACGCCGTGTATTCACTACGGAGAGCACGACAGGGCTCACAGCTCCTCTCCCAGTAAGGGGAAAGGGGGGGCTCAGGTTTGGAGTTGGGGCCGTCTCACAGCGCTGGTGCTTGCACACCGTCCCCACACAGAAACATTAAACACGGGGGCCATGTTCCACGGGGGAACCTCTCTCCTCCCACAACGATCCCTCTGTGGTGTGGACACGGACACACGAAGTTGAAAACAGCCTCAATCCAGGGGAAAGTCGGCCACATAAAACAGGGTCAGGGAAGGGACCTGAGGACGTCACCCCCCTCCCACAGCATGACCTATATTTTTGCCACTGAACCTTCAGAAAAGGCAAGGGGTTTGGTTTCATGACCGAATTAATACACCATCTTGGATTAACATCAGGGTTACCTTCCAGTGACGTATTTTCAAGGGTAATTGAACATTTATGGGTAAACCGAGCAGACACCCCAACCCCTCCCAAGGCTGATTTTGGGTGAGTTTCTAGAAAAGCTCAATTTTCCAAGAAGTGCTAACCCCCTCTCCCCCCCCCCACCCCTGCCACTTTTTGGAGAGGGCAGGGTCCCGGCTCCCCCAGTGTTAGAGATGAAAAGAATGTAGGAGATAAACCACTTCACCCCCTGCAGTAATTACTGCGCTCTCATAAAGGGCAAACAACAAGTATTTTAGTATGAGAACTGTTCAAGTAAGTTTTAATAGAGTGCACCAGTGAATCAAGATGACTTGCATCAGATTTTGTTTCCATGAACATCAGATTTAAAAAAAAAAAAAAAAAAAGAAGAAGAAGAAGAGGGGCTACAGTTCTTTCTTCCCAAACACCACCCTTTTTCTAAGGCAACGACACACGTCCATCTCCCAGCACAGCGGTTACAGAGGAAAAGCTACATCACGTACAGAATGTAAAGTCCGTCTCGGCCCAAGAAGCCATCGGCCAATGGCACATTTACTACACTTACAGCCTTCTAACTTAGGGTTACAGAGTTTACCACAGCTTTTTTTTTTTAGTTTTTATTTTTTAAAGTGACAATTTCTTAATGAACTTTCTATTCTTCACAAGAGTGTGCAGATGGGGCCCATATGTTGATATTACAGTAATTACGACATTAAATAACATTGCACAACCAACCTCTATGGTTAATTCAGTACAAAATAACAAGTATTAAAATGTACCAGTACTAGTGGTTTTACATAGTTTATAATCATTAATTATGAAGGAAAAAAATGTGGGTTTTTTTTTTTCTTTTGTTTTCTGTAGGCAAGTGCCTAATTACAAAGCTGCACATTACAAGCATAATGATGTGGAATAAATACAAGAAATCTGGTAAAATATTAAACACAAACAGGTTACATGGGAACAAACTGTACAACCACGAAAGCATAAATCAACGAGTCATCATTATAAACAATGTATGTTTAGCTGTAAAATATTACGTGGAATCGCATGTACTCTTTGGGGGCACATGTTCCAAAAGCCGAGCTAATTCCTGAGGTGGTGTTATTAACTTACACAATTGGTCAACACTTCAGATTATCTTGTGCTATTCAACAGTCCCAAATATTAATATATTTCCATAAAATGGAATTTATAGTATTTCTGAAGGCAGCAAACGAGTGATATTTTACACCATGATACTCAAAGGAAACAATGGTGGTTCTCCGGGCCGGTGCTACATGGGTTAAGGGGCGGCGGGGAAGGGCTGTCACCGGGGGCAGAGCATCACCCGGTGCCCGGTTCCCTTCCCCCCGCTCTGAGCCAGCCCGAGGCAGAACAACGTTCTGAAACTGTAAGTGCCAACACTGTAAACATGTTTGTATTTTTTTTCTTGTTTTTTTTTTTTTTCCTTTTTTTTTCTTCTCTCAACTAAACACCGTCCAATAACAAGGATAAGAGCCAAAGATAAGCAGGAACAGTCTCGAGTAGAACAAAAGCCGATTATCCATCGACTTTTTGTTCAAATCATGAGCGATCTTTAAATAATTAAAAATGGTCATGCTACAGTCGTGAGAACTAGTTTTGTGCATCTGACTCAGGACACAAGTTTTTTAAAAAACGCATGATAGAGGTAAGACTTATAAAAACCACCAAAAATGTAAATGATAGGGAAGAACTTTTCCAACTCAAAGCATCAAACATACATTTCTGTGCAGAAATCTAGACAACTATACAAGATCTGAATTTAAGCAGTCATCTCTTTATTATACAACTCTATGAACATAAAATGAACAGAATGCTCTATATACTTACCTGTACATGTGAACATAACTTCTTTAGCTACAGTTATTTAATATAGGTCATACTGGATTTAACTTTACAATTCTGAATAACTATGTATAACCTTATTGCAATAAGGGCCGTTTCTACATGGGGAGTTTCACAGGCCAATCACGAGGCGTAACCAGTACATTCAACGCGTAGATCGTGTTTGAATCTTCCCTGATCCCAGAAGATGAAGGTTCTCTTTACAGCTTCAGCTCGTTGGCTATCTTGGATGCAATGTTCTTAAAGGCGATAGAAGTCCCGGATATTCTCTTGAAGCGAACCCCGTTGAGCGACAACCGCGGCAGTTTGCAGACCTCCATCTCCCACTGGACGAGGCTGTCTTGTCGCGCGTCGCCATGAACGCAGAAGAGCAAAAACCTCTCCTTTTGTTCATAATCACAGTTATTCGCATCTAACACCTTCCGAATCTCTCGCATCATATCGTTCGGGTCCATAGAACTAGTGGTCTTCATACTCCACGTGAACCGCAAGGAGCGTGGCTTTGAATCCTTGCCATCCTCCTTCTCTCGGTCCTTGGGCTCCCCAGAAGCGCTCCTGGAAGAGGGGACACACACAACGGTCAGAAGGAAAACGCGACGGAGCCAAGAGACCAAAGAGAAATAGAGTTCTCGAACAGGGGTTTCTAAACCGCCACTGATGCCACTGGCCAACGAGCCAACTCAGTGTCAGCCGGACGCTGTCGGAGCAGCTGTGTCCCATCTCCTGTGGGGCACTGGGAGGTGCCACCAGCGCTGGAGCAGCCCCAGCAGTGGCAGACCAGCAAAGCCCGTTTGGAAACCCCTGCTCGGGAGCGTTGTGATGACAAGGTGTGCGATGGCAGCCGCAGCAGACAGAGGGCACTCCAGACCGCCCCAGGCAGCGTGGGGCTGTGGAAGCATGGCTGAAGTTTCTGCATGACCCGGAGCATGCCATACACCCACAGAACTGAATCCAGGGACACAGTCCTGAAGCAGAAATCATACCGTGAAAGCAGCAGAGGAAGAAATCCCACCCTGCGATTCACAAGTCCTCGGTTAATCCCCTCCCTTCTTTTCCGCCTTTTCCCCCCTTTTGCGTTTATCTTGGATTTTTGACCTCTCTCTGTGTACAAAGACCTTAGAACAATGCGCCATATTTTAACTGATGAAGCAGAACTTCACGTTGTTAATTTGGTTGCGAACAGGGTGTCTGGGGACCAGCCGAGCGCTCACCCTTCCCCAGAGAAACAGCGATGTGTGGACGTAAAAGTATTTTAATTGATAGGATGACTTGGGACAAAATTTCAAGGGAGCAATTTCCAATGAACGTTCCCTGCTCTGAGCCTTCTTCCCTCCCGAGCAGACTGCAGTGCAGACTGCAGAAAGCGTTTTGAGGAATGGCACTAATTGTTTTACAGTAATTCCACACCAGCTGTCTCTGCTCCTGCCGCAGGCACCTCAGATGCCTCCTTGAGGCCTCCCCCCAACCCCGTCACTGGGGAAGGGGCTGCTCCCACCACCATAAGCTGTCTCTTATTCAGAGAGGAGTCAAAACGAACGTTTTTAATTCAAGTTTCAGCACGATCCCCAGAGAACCACCTGGATACTGAAGGACAGAGCACGGCAGGGGTAAGATCTCTAACGTTTAGCCCCAAACAGACACTGTAGGATGACAGAGCAGAGGGAGCCAGAGAACGAGAGCAGGAGCTGAAAGCGACTTCACACTTCCCTCATTTGAGCACTCAATTAATCACTTTTCCCTTTCCAGGTAAGAATTCAACAGCGAATAGACTTTGGATTGAAAAGGGCTAATGTAGATAAAACGCATTGTGGATTGTACAATATGACAATCTTGTTAAGAACATGCTCTTTTTTTTTTTTTAAGTTTTTTTTTTTTCTCTTTTTTAATAAAAGCTTTCTGTTTTGGAAACAGAGTTGGTACTTTCTGTAAGTGAGGGGTTCAGAATGCAAACTACAATGCCTGTTCATCAGAGAGCGCACAGATAACGTGATGCACTGTGCTAAGCACACCGAAATGCAGAACCAGACGCTGAAACATGGCAAAGAGCAGATATACTGGAAAATGAGCATATGAAGGAATGCTTTATTAATTATTAACAGAGCACCTATAAATTTGTGTACAGCCGCTGCCGTACAAATTCAATATTTAGCTGTCACTGCCCTTTGTGTCTGAATGTCACTTATTTTATGTCTCAGTGCAAAGTGACATTCATTTCTCGGGGACCATAAGGTGTTTACTTCTGGCAAACAGCAGCTCTAGTAATGAACACAGGATGTAACTATAGTCAAAATTGAATATATACATATATACACACAGACACTCACAAAGGATAATACTACATTTTCCACTGAAACCAGAAGTAAACACCATGAAATATTTATAAGCCAAACCATGATTTTAAGTGCCTAAACGATTGGTTAACTCCTGCAGGGGGCTTTGTTATTCAAAGGAATATGCTTAAATAAAGTTTTATATTAAATACTTCGCAAGAAAGCAAAAGTGAGGGATAAAGGACCTCACCAACCCCCCTCCCTCCGGATAGACATTTTTGAAATGCAGATTACTTAAGCACTATTCTATGTTACATCCTGATTAAAAGTCTTTAAGAAATCACTTAAACCTTGATGCGAAAGACCTAGGAGCGAAGTATTAATAGTGGCTCCTCACCTTGAGGTGTCAGTTCTGCCACTGGCTTCGCCTTCACTTGGATCCCTCAAAACAAAGTTAAGGTTGAGATTCAATGATAAAGGTGAAAAATAAAAGTTACAAAAACCTACATCTAAAACAATGTTAAATAGCTCCCCAACAAAAAAAATAAAATAAATCAGTATAATAATGCCAAGCCTAATACTGTTTAATAGTATTTTTTTCACAGCTCTAGTTTTAATTTCCGTTTATGATACCTTAACTTCTTTCAGTTGTTTAATTTGTTTTTTTTTTAAACTGCTGGTAAAACCCAGAGGCTGCTCTCCACCCGCTGCGGACAGAGGGATGCCCAGGGGTAACTCCAAGCCAGCACAGAGGAGCTGCCACCAGGGCAGACCCTTCAGGCTCGGGGACATGCCCCACTTCAAGTGCCCCCAGAAATTAAAGGTTTCAGATGTGCCTAAGAGTTTGGGAGCCCAGTTCAGAACAGTTACTTCAACATCTGCTTAACTTTAGGCAGATCAGCCGTTACATGGACTTTGGTGAGATTATGGGTGAGCTTGAGGTTAAACACATCTCTTTTCTGTTGCTGAACTAGAGCTGTACTTTACCGAGGAAGTGGTTTTGTATCGTGCCTTTTTAGTCTGAAGCAACTTGAAAAATACCCATAGATTGTATAAGCCACCCGGGTATGTTCCTAGTGCTGCTGTACAAACATTTTAGTGCCCAATTTAAATGAGCTAATTAATTTAATACTTTCAAAACACAAATAATTTAGTAACTAACATCAAAGAAGTATCATTTGATATAAACCATTGATACAAAATGCTTCAATACCCTGTTCGTTAAGTGTTCTCATTATGCATTTATTTTATATACTTACCAGAAAAGGCATTTACCTTTGCCAAAAGACAGTAAAAAGTCTTTCATGACACCTTCTAATCAAAGTACACTTTAAACTGTTATTTTCTGAACAGTGCAGAAGTTAAAGGCATGCAGTTACATGAGCCAAATAAAAGAACAGCAGACACCCCTCCCCCCGAACCTCCACCCATAACACCCCCAGCCACTATGGGTTTCAAACAACCCCAAATTTAAAAAAGGAATAAAAATACCACCCCCCTCCTCCATCAACAAACCAAACAAAAACCCTACAAGGCCTTCACTACAGGGAAATGAATTTGTAGCAGTATAAAACATAAAAGGAAACTGAATAAAAATGTTCTATAGCAAAGATAATTTTAAAAGACATAAATTTACAATATATTAATTATAAAGACATAGTTCATAATATTATTTTAATATTGTAGCTTAACATAATGAAGATATTAATTCCTTGATCTGACTCTTCAAAAAAATTCCAGGTACCATTCCTTGCAAATAACAATGAGCTATAATACAAAAAAACAGCCTGAGCTCTTGGAATTGGTTAGTTACCAAAAAATACTTCCTTCCCATTTGGGAATCTGCACTTACAACCGCTTCACTAACTTTGCTGTAACTTTTTTCTTTTTTTTCCTTTTTAAAACCAGAGAACAAACTCTCTCCCCAATTACTGAAGTGCTGGAGATATCAACAGTGGAGGATCACAGTCTTGTAACTTCAGGTTTCTGAAAAAATAAAGTCATTCATGTATTTTTTTTGGTTTATTTTGGGTCATCACAGGAAGCATGACTCTGAGGTGCTATTGGCTCACCAGGTTAAATGACTTTTATGCAGAACATCACTGCATTCCTAGCTTTCTCTCTTCCCTTGTAATATCACCTCATGCAATTCAAGATATTTTACATACAAACTTGCAACTGTTTAAGCAAGCTCTGAATTTACTTTTTTGTTTCTTTGTGGCTTTTTGGGGGGGTGGTTGGGATTTTTTTAGTTGTTTTGGTGTTGGCTTTTTTTGGGGGTTGTTTTTTACAAACAAATGATAGCATTCAGTACAAACCTGTATGATTCTGCAAAGAAAATAGAGCTTTCCAAGATCCAAGTCTGTTGTAAAACTGACAATAATGCAGTATGGACACATCCATAAACAGGCTTAAGAATTATAGGTAAATCACTGTCAGGAAGAGGCAAACTGTGAGTTTAGTCCCCTTTTGGGAAAGCCATTGTGACTGCTAAGTCAAAAGTCACTTGTTATTAAACAGTGCATTTTCAGGTCTCTCCCAGCACCTTTCCTACAGTATTATTGTTGTCAGCATCATCACAGGGATGAGCAGATTTTCTTCTTTCAGAATCCCAAAATCACACTGGAAGAAGCTGGTAACATTGTGTGAGAGGCTGCATGATACTGAAATGTTAGTACAACCAGACATCCAGCCTTCTGCCCACTTCAAAGCTTCTCATTTATTCACAGATTTTAGAATTCCCTGAAATAACTTGTTAATACCTATTCCCTCCAAGCACGGCAATAAAATCGTTGTAAATACTTTTTCAACAGGCTGCAGTTGCATGGGTTGTAAAAAATTCTCACTCATTTTTAAGGCACTGCTTTCAGTATTTGAGTTCACTTGGTTTTAACTTAATTGTAGCAGCTTTGTATGCTATCTGTAAGGCATGAGCAAAAAAACCCTTTTGGAATAGCATTCTCTCGCTCCTTTAAGATAAAGCAGAAGAGCTGGTAAGGGTTACAATATACACAGAGAAGCAAAACGAGGCAGGTGCTGGAAGGAACACATACACCAAGCGGCATTCTAACTAAATTTACATTTAATTCAGACTTAAACTGGACATTCTCAGTGGCCCTAGTTACAGGCTGGGCTTCTTCCCTTCCCCCCCCCCCCCCGCCGAAATCCCGAAGGTACTCACCTGCGAACAAACTTGGAAGTTATCTTGCTTATTATCCCGGTGGAGGTCCCTCTCCGGGTGTGAGCGAAGGCCCCGGTGTCGTGGGAGGGGGAGGCGGGGGGGCCGTTGTAGGTGGCGTTGCGCCGCTCCCGCAGCTGCTCCCCGTGGAAGGTGCTTCGGCTGGAGCTGCCCCGGGGGAAGCGGGTCCGGTCGGGGGTGCTCGTGCTGATGCTGTGAGCAGACGGGGAGGCAGCGGGCACCCTCTGAGAGGCGCTGCTGGGGGGACAGAAGAGTCAGCAGAGGGAAAGACCACGCTAGAAGGAACCCCTCCTACCCGGCAACCTGCTTCTCGGAGACTGGCTGAGATTCGGTTTGATTGACCGCTCTTGGTTTTGTTTTAAAACCTAGATCTGCCACTGATTTGCTATTATGATTTGTACCGACAGATAATCAAGAAATACTTTCCTTGTAAAAATCAAATTACCTCAAGTATTAAGAGCAGTTAAAAAAAAGTACACACAGGTAACAGAAGAAAGGAAAGAGACAGAAAAGTCTGCAGTAAGGTCTGGAAGCGCTCCCGGCCCTTCTTCCGAAAAAGATGCTCATCAAAACCTTTAACACACAAGCACGCCAAAAACTTAATGGCTATTTCTTAAGAAGGAACCACCTGGCACAAATAGATGTACAAAGCTGTTAGGGACTTAATAGTGAGAGCAACTACACAATGGTGCTTTTCGACAGAAATGACCCTAGCAATTCCCAAACCCAAGAGCTTCACATTTCAGTATCCATTTGAATTCACGGTGGCCTCCTATCCAAATGAGTTACATTTTTAACTAAAGCTTTCCAGAAGCTTACAGAGGGAGGCAGTCAAGGGACTTCTGTAACTGTATGCAAATATGAGTGATGAACCCAGGCTGAAACCACCCTGGAACACCCAACACTGCTCAAGTGAGCTTCGTTCCAAAGCTGAGCGATGGTTCGCAACAGATTACAAACGCGTTGAAGCACACCATGAACTGAACAACGATGTTCCTGAGGTGCACAGCCTTTCAGGAACAGCAGCCAATGCCTCACCTGGGCCGGTAACCTTCAGTGCCATCCTTGATGGTCGGCAGTGTCACTTTGATGGGGTGGCCGGAGGCGGACATGGACTTCTGGTGGCGCGGCCGCGCGGAGATGGCAGGAGTGGCCGCGGAGCCCGCAGAGGAGGTGCTGCTGGCAGACATCTCCGTCAGGCTTTCGCACGGCAGCAGGATGGACAAACACAAAAAGAGGTCAGTGTAAAGCCCCAGAGAAAACAGGGGAAATAACAACTCCTTTCTGCTTTTAGAACACAGCAAGTGCCGTCTCAATAACCAGAAGACTGAGTGAGCGGGCTGCCTCCGTCACGTGAAATAAACAGGAGCCTGAGAAAAAATTACATTCATCCATAAATCACATCACTATATATGTTAAATCAGGCCTTTTCATTCCTCCCAAGATTAACGCCCACACGCATATTACTCAAAGTAATGAAGACTACAAATAGTACATGGCAATAGTAAAAAAGTACTGAAAAAGAAATGTGCAAAATACTGAAATAGATTGATTAAACACACTCCTCTGTTGTGAGATGGATACCCTTATTTTCAGTTAAGACTCAAACACCCAAAGCATCCAACACGGGGACTGTTGTCACATTCCTTGGGTGTGATGCTGTTTGTCTCCTCTGGCCCATCCTACCCCTGCTCGCCTGAGCCAACCCCCTCAAAACGTGGTTCCTGCTGCTGGTGACTTTATTCCTGCTGTGCCAGAGTGGTAACGAAGAGATGAAAGCAGTGGCAAAACTATTGCTGTTAATTTTTAAAACAGAAGTCAAACGCCTTCAGCCAAACTCAGCTTTGCCTCTACGAGCATAAACTAAACCACATTAATAATGTATTGGCATCAACAGCCCCAAAACCAAACAGTGTCTGCAGACAAGAGGACAAGATTTTGGGTGAACAGCGCAATGACACAGGATGCTCAGTGCCACACAACATACTGCAGGAAAAGCAAACACACAGCTCGGAAGAAAAGTCTTCTCCTTCATTTTTCAGAAGGTGCTCAAAGAGCTGAGTGTATTTATTGCACTCATGAAAGGAATGGGGATTAAGAGTCAGCTGTCTTTTCAGTAGTATGAGGAAAAAAACTAAATATAAACAGTAAAATTAAAAAAATTTGAAATAAAGTCCCTTTTCTTTACAGTGGTTTTGGTATTACATCTATTAAAGGAAAAACATCATCAGTTTGTGAGATCAGAAAAAATATTTCAGTATATATTTTAACCCTAAATATAAAAATAAATATTTTCCTTTTTTAAAAGGACTACTACAAACTTCTTTCGAATATTTTAAACTACACACAAAAATTCAGGCAGACTCTTCTGAAAATACCCACCTAACGATTTGAAATTAAATACCGCAAATTAGTTTTCTGCTTTTTAATGTATCTCCTTAAAGCAATTTAAATAGCTGTACTTCACCTGTTCCACAGCTCATCATTTTAAGAGATCAACAGCTTTATACTGTTATTTCCAAAATTAAATGCATCTTAAAAAAATTCAAACACTAAGACAGAAAATAAATCCAAACACGTTTACTAGATATTTAGATAGAACAGTTAAGGGAGAATGAACCAAAAAAATCTCTATCTAAATAGCTTTCTAAAAATAATAATCAGAGTAGCATCTATTGCTTTAAACAAACAAACAAACAAACAACTCGCCCAGTATTTACTACTCTCCATTAAAGCCAACATGGGTTTTAGGCATTTTTTTGTTTGTTTTCTTTTGGTTGGGGTTTTTTTGGTTGGTTACTTTTTCATTAGTTAATCCCTATACCAAGTCAGGGGCAGGGATTAACTGACACCAGGGATGAACAAAGAACATATTTTTATAAAAGTAATTGTGGCAATGTTAAATGTGTGTTTAACAAAACATACTAAATTGAGTGTAATTCTCACCCTCCATACAGATCCGTGCTGGTTACCACCACTATGAAAACACTATTTAGGCCAAGAAATTATATTGAAAAGGATGGAGAAGTCCAATTGGAGTGATTTCTAGCAGTGGTGAAACAGGATCAGACAATCCATGTGCAGGTCCCCTCAGCATGCCCCTGAGCCAGGAGCAGTTACCTCACTCTGTGCTGGAAGACAATCCCTGATGATAAATGTGGTTCCATAAAAAGAGCCACACTTTCAGTTATAAATGTCATCACAAACACAGAAACCGTGGGGGGAAGAGGAGGTGAAAACACACAGTTGGATGATGTATTTCACACCACGTTCATAATGGCATTAACTGCACAACCTGCTGCTTCTGTGCCCTGTCCCTGTTCCCACGTGAATGAGCACGAGAGGTTGAAGAATACCTGTTGTCCTTCCCGTTCTGTATCGCAGAATAGCGATCCGAAGAGCGTTCACAAACGTACGTGTTCCTCCTGGTCATTCCACTGCCAGAAAATACATTATTCTAGAAGAAAGTTAAGAGTAAAATTATTTTCTTCTAAACATTATATTATACAAAAATGTAAGCAAATGTAAGCAAATCAGATTGGAAGCAAATCAAAACGGTTTCAGCCATTTATGTATATTTTTAATGTCTTCAGATGTACCGGGTTCATCTGTTGACAAAAATCACTCCTCTAATGACCTGGTTTTTTCCCCCAAAAAAACTCCATTCACCATCACATTACTGTGCCATTAGGAGTATGCTAAAAGAAAATGTAGAGAAATTTAATCTTGCTTTACTAAGTATTATTATCTAATTCCCATACGCTGTGTTAATGAACGTGTCTCCGGGACCAAAAGAACACACTGGGATCCCAGAGAACGTATCCATCTGGCTGGCTACAGGCTTTCAGCATGCGACATACAATTCTCAATTCTTAATCCAGTACATATTGAATGTGGGGTGGGAGAGGTTTGCAAAGGGCTAGCATTCCATACTGATGTGCACTGGCAGTTCAGATCCACTAAGCCTGGGCAGCACCCCATGAACCCCACAGACTCCTTCTGTAGGACACCATGGACTCTGCGAGATTCATCCTGTGTTTGGTGTCCCCCACCCATAGCTTCTTGGTGTCAGCATCACCCCGCAGCAGCCACGGAGTAAAACAGTCCCAAAGCCAGCTCACAACTGCAGGAACTGGTTTGGAAATTAAACTCTCAGAAGGGAGACGAGTATGACTGCAGGTGATAAATAATCTCTTGTTTCTGTGTAAGCTGCTCAACCATAACTGCTGCCCATCACAAAGCCTTTCTCAAAGTCCCCAAAATAGCAACAGAACTAAAAATGTACAAATACTGAGGTTGCCATTAGCAAGTAAATCAATTTCTCATTCTTCACAGCAAAAATACTCCGTTTAATTAGTTCTCACAAAGCAGAGAAATGCTTTTGACATATCAGCTTCTGCCATACGTGACTGCAATCAGTTTTGGGGCAATAGCTTGGGAAAGCTCAGATAGGAAATCTAATCTTAGAGGAACTCAAGAGCTCCCGCACGCAATGCACAGCGTCAGTTCATAGACCCTTTGTGGGGGAAAAACCTCTATTTAACATTTGAAGAGAAGTGTTTAAAGCATCTGTGGGTGTACTGGAGACACAGCCTGCAGGCTGTCAGGAGTTAAGCGAACTTCAGCATTTATTTTGTTTAAAGAGAACTCTTGCAGAAATGCAAATCACCTTCCCAGAACATCCAAGATGGGAGAATCCCAAAGGACAAGGAGAATTCCTGCTGCCCATCTACTGTACTAAAAGATGGCCAGAATTTTTGTATTTAATACAGCATGTCTCCTAAATAGCAAAAAATATAGTTAAATTATGAGTAATGCGTGTTACAGGCTTTGGTTTTGGTGATGGGGTTTTTTACCTCTCACAAGAACTCTTGCTCCCAAATAGCTGTTGAACACTGAGAATATTCTTTCATTCTACATCCTGAACACAGATATTACTGCATGTGGACTTCCACAATGCAAAGTAGATGCTTTTATAATAGAGAGACAGATTTTCCTGTTTGGAACAAAGATGTCTGAGGCAGCAATACAATTTCTACAGAATTTACAGAACGAGTGATATCACAGAAGAACTAGCAAATTAATCATTCTCAATGCAAGAACCAGGCTGTAACCCATAACATCAACAGGCACATGCACCAGGGAAGAAGTGGGTTGTTCTCCCCCACCTCACCCCATCTCTGAAGGGTAAAATGAAGTGGCTTCAGAAAGCTAAACAGGCAAATTCACAGATAAAATGTTCATGATGTCTATTAAGCATTTATTCAGATGAAATCTCTGATTCAGGAAGCCCTTTGACTTCCTTGCAGAGACATGAGCATTAGAAATGAGAAAAAGAGCGCTCCATATTGGCTCCATTCTGACATTCTTTCCCTAAATATCTACTATTTGTCTTGACAGATCGTCAGTTTGCCCAAGCACAGACATTCCTGTGCTCACTGTTAGGTTAGTGGTAGAAAAAGTGAAGTCGTGGGGGGAAGGGAAAGCTTTATTTTAAAAGGCATCCACTGTAGCCTATTTCTGTCTGCCAGCAAAAGGGACCAGAAATAGACTTTGTGGCTTACTCAGTAACCATCATGTCTATAGTAACCTCATGCAGCAGATTTGGTTTAAATAGGGAAAAAATAAATATAACGAGCCAAAAGCACACACACTCACACTGGCAACTGTAGTTGATTTCTTTCTCTCAGGACCCACAAGGGGACTGGCAGCCATCTCTCCTCGGGACCCCACAGTGGTGCTGCCAAGTTTGCGCGAGACGTCCTTGTCCCACTCATCCTTCTGCTCGTTCTCCACACTGTTCGCTTGGGCCCTCTTCGTGTACGACACGGCGGGGGGAATGGAAGGACCAACTGCCAAATAAAAACAGTTTATAACCATGGCATTCTTCTTGGACAAAATATTCTAAATATAATTTCCCGAGTCCAAAAAAAAGCATTTGAGCGACCATAACTGCAAACCCAGCACAAACACCAACCTGATAAATTCCTCTGCTCTTGTTACCCGCTCCCTCTTTTCATTCCCCATTTGCAGTTCAGAATTAGTTCCCATTTCACATCAGTACGTAAGACCTACAATTCTAATTCTCATTTTAAACCCATGCAATTTGTGCAATATTATGAAAAAACTAACTAGAGGATACTTTTCAAATTATCTGGTTTTGCTACTTTTTGCCACATGTCTTTTCCTCTAAACGCTACAAAAGATCCTTTTCTCCTGAAAGCCCTGGAACTACTTTGTTTTAAAGCACGTTTATACACGGAAAAAATTACAATTCTTTCCCCCTCATCATTCTTTAAAATGCTGTGGGGCAAATCCTCCCTCAATGGAATTTTAGTCCCTTGAAATAAAATCACATCAGCTAATGATCTTTACAATAGTGTTTACTTTTTTGGAAAAAACAGCACCCTGTTAACACAGATGGAGAATAGTAAAAACAAAGGGGGGGGAAATTAGAAATAACCATGTAAATTAGGCAGAGAAAAGGGTAATTTTAGAACTATTTCTAGTAATGTGACAGCTCTCTTTGAGGAAATAAACAAAACCACCTTTCATTTAGTGTTTTACATATGCACTCCTTTTTGATGTAACCACTTTCACCTGAAAACGTTTCCTGAGTACTTGGTAAAATTGCGGTCTCTTGAAAACAATCTCCCCCAACTCCAAACGTACTGCTAAACGTCATGGGTTGCTGCCTCTGAGTTTATCCAGACCAGCATTCCGCCATTACTTCCCGAACAGGAAACATCCTCAGGCTCTTATTTAGTGAGTCAACCAAGTGACCAGCCCAAAGAATTACGCGTGTGAATTACAGAGACCCAGATTTGCCACGGGAGCGTTTGCACCACAGGGGAGCAGAACACAACAAACGCAGAGAGTGGTGTGTGGACCTGCCCGGGTCACAAACCACTGCACACCCGGACTGCAATCGTGTGTGGTACTTTACTTGTTGGAATGTCACCCCCACCGTGATCGCTGAACCGCCGCTGCTTCTGGTTGGTGGAGACGCTCCGCTGGACCTTCAGGTGCGCGGGGGACTGCACGGAGCTGTTGTTGAGGTCGCTGCTCGGACGGGACCTCTGGCCCAAGTTGCTGCCGGACAAGGACTCGCCTCCTTCAAACTGCAGGAAAAACAGGTTTTTCAAACCATACACAAACCTCAATGTTACTGGTACTTTTAAAGCATAACGAAGCCAAGAGTTCCAATCTTCTAGATGAATTATTACATCATCTGTGTGCTTTAAAAAACACACAGCTGAAGCTAATTAGTTAATGAATGCTCAAAACATAATCATAGGAATCTTGACAGTACCAAAACCTGTGTTATTTTAAAACCCAAGCCAAAGAATGGATCTCCCTGCCTTTTGTTTGTTTGTTTTACAGCCTAAAGAGCATTTATAGCTTCAGAACTCTTTCAAAATGCACTGGATTGAGTCAGCAGGGCTACAACAGCCAATACTACTGATTCAGGGATTCTTGATGGCCTTCAACACCTCTTTATAAGGTATGTGATTCAGCCACTAGTTTGTTGGTATCTAAGAAGCCTAAACTGTAAATAAGAGCTGTGGGAAATACAAATATTCTCTTCCAAGCAGTATGAATCAAAATAATTTTAGAGAGATCCCCTCCACGCTCTGCCATCACAGGGGAATTCTGGCTCAGGGATGCTGTAGGAAAATGCAATCAGGGATGCACGTATCAGATCTATGGCATCTTGGAAACAAAGGAAGGCTAAGGAAGCAGCAGGAAAGTAACTCCTCCAAAAAGAAAGCCCTGGTCTTGTCTTGTTTTCTTCAAAATCCCTGTGGTGTCAGAAGTTCTACAGATCCCTCTAGTTCCAAAACAGTCAAAAGATTTGTCTATCACAAATTTATTAATGATTACGATGCAATTATTTATAAATCATTAGAATATACTACAATGCAGTATATGACTGAGAAAGTATATGTTTCTGAGAAATATAGGATGTCACATCTTAGTAGTAAGAAGAACTGCTCTAGTCAAATTAACTATTTCAGATTTTAATTGTAAACACATGACAGAAAGAAGATTTAGCATTTAGAAGACATATCACTGCAGATTAACTGCTAACTTTTAAAAGCAATTTAACATATTTACAAGCAAATGTGAAGATTTATTTATTCATATAGGAACTAACAAGATATCCAAGAAGATAAGAAAAGGGAAAGGCATTAGTAAGAGATCAGTCACATTTTTTAAAAGAGAGAAATAGTTCACAACAACATTAGCAACCAGA
Source organism: Scolopax mira (assembly GCA_004320125.1). Taxonomy (NCBI): domain Eukaryota; kingdom Metazoa; phylum Chordata; class Aves; order Charadriiformes; family Scolopacidae; genus Scolopax; species Scolopax mira. The sequence continues at coordinate 72,198 of BJBW01008487.1, read as the reverse complement.
ATATTCAACCTTAGAAGATGTAAATTAGGTAGCACTTACCTCAGGTGGTTTTCTACCGAGAAGCAGGTAAGTTGCCATGACTTCATCATATTTTTGGTTTACTAAAGATTCATGGATTTCTTCTCTTGAAAAGCCCATTGTGACCATAATGTCTGCAATTAAAAAGAGCTAGACACATTAGCAGAGAAAGTGCTTGGGTTTACTGACAACTTAAGAACAGAGAAAATAGAAAAATACCCTTATGATTTAACAGTTTACAAGGATTCAACTCAACTAGCATCATCTTTGCTGTGGAAAAATCAAAAAGGCTACAAATCCGTTATTTCATTGTTATTTTCTTCTTGGAAATTCTCAACTATGTTATTCAACACAGTTACTCAACATGAAATGTTATTCAACAAACAAATAAGCCACTGGCAAACAGGAACTATGAACAACTACAGGACCAACACAGTATCTTTCTCTGACCATGGCAGATAAAAATTGTTGCCCTCGTAACTAAATCTGTTTCCCTTTTGCCTGTTGGACTCCGTAGTTTTACTTGTCTTTTGCTATGCCTGGAGATTCACGTCAGCTCAGTGAAGTCACAACAGTGGTTATAAGAAGGGCACTGCAATGAAATCTCTCATTTAAATAAAAACATTTTACTTGTACAATGAGATTGTATCTCAAGTTTGCTAAGAGAGTTTAGTTTGACTTCCAAGATAAAATTCCCTACACATATCAGAAGCAAAATCCTTGTAAAAATCTTACCTATTCTCTTGGTGTCGTTAAAGTCTGGTTCAGGCTCAGTATATGGCTTTAGTTCTTCTTCTTCATGGCCAACATTCATCCATCGATCCTTCATAATTTGCTATGAAAAGAAATAAGCTTTAGGTCAATATGCTGTTTACCATACCTGATTAAATCTGTGCTACCTGATTTGGGGAAAAATAACTTAAAATTCATAATAATCTGAATAATGCTTTTTCCCCTTACACCTTTCCCCTTCACATTTTAATTTCTTATCTATCATATCCCTTTGTTTCCATTGGTTCATTCCCTCTTACTATTTACCTTTATACCTTATAACACCCCCACCCAAAATATCAGAAAAAATACTGAGGAGAAAAAAAAAACCACTCTGCAGTTCCAACATAATAACACCTTTAACTCTGTACCCTTCATGCCACCATCTCTTAATCTCCTCTCGCCGAGTGCTTGATACTCATACCTCAGTCTTGGTTAGGATCCCCAGATGTTTCTACAATACCAACTCTACCACAATAAATTACTCCTTCAAATAACAAGAGAGGAAGCATTTGGAAACTAAAGAACTTCAGGAGCGTGGCAATGGTTCCTGCAGTCATCTGTTTCAAAATCTTGATGCCAACTGGTCATTTTTTCCTGTGGATCTTCTCACTGCACTTGACCTAAATATGTTCTCAGTTTGGCTGGAGGGAGAAACGCCTCTTAACTCTCCCTCTGCCATGCAGGTGTTTACTTTAAATATCTCTCCTGCATTCTTTGGAAAATTTCCTTCTGCTGTGGCCTCGATCTTTTATATTCCTGCAGAACGATTCAGCTGGAATCCCCAACCACCACAATTTCTCCTTAAGGCCATATTCATCTTTTTTACAACAGCTAAAACCATTTTCCCTGCTACAGCAACAGGCACACAGGGAGAAACACCAATATCACTCACTAGATTGATGGAAGAGTGAAACAACTGCCAGCAAATCAAGTTTCCCACAAGCTCCAAATATGCCTTGCAAATACCGAATTGAGTTATTTCTCACAAAGAGCAAAAGACTCAATTTTCCATTGATAATACCAAGTTCTTTGTATGTAGTGCTGCTGCCAAACAACAGACCCAAATACTGTCTCCTTACAAGAACAAGACAGAACTCTGTACTTGGGCCAGTTAAACATTTTGCTGACAGTAAGACTTAAAAATTTGTTCAAAGTTGTGCCATAGAATTGATTTTTTGGTTTGGGGTTGTGGTTGTTTTTTTTTTTTTTTGAGGGGGATGAAGGGAAAGAGACTGTGAATTACATATTGCCATATTGCATTTTTGGCAGACAGAGCATGAATCTATTTGACAACAGGCTTTGGTTATGTATTTGTAGCCTTGCAGTAATGCTATAGTCTCCCCAAAGGGTACTGTGCAGGGTCTGCAATTACCATTTCTTAAAGATACTGTTCATTAAACTTAAAGTTTAAGCACAATGAGGTGTTGGGGTGACAGGAATCACACTGCTCAAGTTCTACCTTGCTTTTATGATTCTTCTTGAAGGACCCAACAATTCCTACTAACTGTTTTTCGTGTCTCTTCAGTAAGTGGATCTGGAGTTCAATGTGATCTCCTCCAGGCTTCCATCTGCTAAATATCTAAACTTTTGCCAGCTTCTCTCTTAAACATACGTGATCTCAGAGGAACACTGAATTATTGTGCAACTCCTAGAACAGGGTCTTACCATCAAGCATTTTGAAGTGACACAAATGATCCGTATTACCCCTGGGGTAATCCAGCTGGGGTTCCAGACAGCTGACTGAAGGGCAGCAGCCTTGGTCAGGGTATTTAAAGATTGACACAGACTATATTTCTTAAAGATCAACCCAAACCAAATTTCAACCAATTAGATACTATTGATGAGGTTTCCTTCAATTTTCAGGAAAGCTGTCTAATAAAGATCTGGCCTGGCTCAAGACCTGTCTGCCTCAAAATTATTTGCTTTATTACTCTCTGTAAGCATAAACTGCTCTGTGGGAATTTCATGTAGCGTTGCCTTGCAAAGACGGGGGGTGGTGAGGAGGGATTTGTTAGAATCCTGATAGTTAGGAGACCCACAATTTTTTTCTGACTACAAATTTTTCCCATCTCTTCCTGAGAAGACTTAGTGCTTTACAACAACGTTCTCTCACTTCTAAAATGTCTTCTCTGTGCTGCAACCATGAAAGTGTCCAGATGAACCACTTTAATAAAGATTTGCCTCAACCTTGCCAGAAGAGAAGAGCTAAGTCTAACCGACACGGTGCTGATCCCGGGTCAGTCTCAGCTTTGGTGCTAATGTCAGACAAACATCCCATCAGATGCTCGAAGAAGAGCATGTGTGGGAAATCCACGGCTGGGACTGAGCAAATTATTACCAAAGCACACAAAAAAAAATCCTGCCCACCCAAGACAATATTGTCTTTCCACTTTCAGAAACTTCTAATGGATATATACTTTCATTCTAAATATGTATTTTTAGAAGTGCTCATACAGAAGGAACAGTTATTTCATTCCAAACCATGTACCATAGCCTTCTAATTCAACAGACATGTGATTTCAAGAACATTCATTTTAAAAGAGTTTATGGTGTCTCTCCCTCAATTAGCACACTGACCAATGCCCGTCAGCACCGGTATCTTGGTGCCGGCTCAAGACCCTCCGTCACACATCGCATTTTCTCGCTCTCTTCTGTACAATCTGACAACTATGCCAGCAAGGCTGCTAATCCAACACCTCTCTGCAGGGACAGGCAGAGCTGGGTAACATTACAGTATCTAGAAGGAAAGTGTAATTAGATCTGGGGAGAAACTGCTGAAAATCCAGAGGAAAGTTCAATACAAGAAAAATCTGTTTTCCTAAAACTTAGAACATGACACAGGAAAAAAAAAAAGCTATCTTTCACCACCTTCGAGTGATGACACTCTTATCATTATGTCCCCTAGACAGTAATAAACACAACATAATTAATGAATGAGTGAAGTAGAAGCCACCATTCACTACGCTCTTCAGCACAGATTTTATTCAAGCTAAAACTACGCATAACAAGTCACAAACCAGCATCAGTTTGAAATAAGCTGCGTGCAGACAGGGCTCAGGAAGTACATGCTTTCCTGCAGAGGCAGCATCATCCATGCCAGGGAGCAGAAGTCACGCCACTACAAATAAAAAGCTGCTGAAATGGGATTTATTCTCTGGAACACCATCCAGTGCTGCGCAAGTGTGCGCAGAAAGATGAAACAAAAGTCACTGGTGATTAACTCATGCAAATACTATTTTAAAACCATTCTATTTTCTGCTCTACTTCCATCTCTATGGTAAGTAGATGTTATTTTAAAAAGTCTCTCTTTGTTAAACAATTCACAAAATAGAACAGAGCAGCATTTAGAGTGAACTTCACACAAAATATTTGTTAAATATCAGCTCCAGAGCTACCCAGCTAGCCCAGGGCAACACAGCAATCCTGAACAAAACAACCCCTTAGAAACACCAAACCTTGTAGATACCTTAAAAGTTATAGATGGATATTGCCTGCATCTCATGAAGAGAAAATTTCATTTACTAACAAAAAAAACCCTCAACCATAACTCAGCAGATTTTAGCTGAGGGGCACAGCAGTTATTATTATCTATGTTAATTTTCCAGCTATTCAGAAACAAAGCTACCAGAAGGGGGAAAAGAAGAGACCAAAGAAAAATAACTAGCAATTATTAGCTGATCATTCAAAGAGATCTCAGTGTTTGTCTGTATTATGGCACTAAAACAAACAAAACACCACACAGTTTTTTGATCACATTTATTCTTCTCCTATCTTTCCTTTTTAAGAAGTCATGCTGGAAGTAGTAAGTTAAGTCAAAAATACTTATGGAACTGCCTGCTGCTGGTCTTGTTTTCATGAAAAAGCAGAAGGTATTTCCAATCTCTTCCTGCTTTCCACACATTTTGAACCAGCTCCATCATGTGATTGGAACAAGCAGGAGCAGTTTGCACTTTGAAATGCTCTCAGATTATAGTCTTTACTCAGCTGCAACTCAGGTTAGACTTTCATTCATTAATGCTTTCTGTTTTCAAGCTGCTCTGTTTCTAGGACACTTCCTCATTATCAGTTTTTTGGACAAGACTTTTGGGCCCTTAGAACAGAAAGGAAGTACATACTGTGAAAAATACCAAAGTCTTAAGCAATTACTGTGTTTTATTCTTTCTTAATCTGAGAACTCTTTTTTTCCAAGATGAAATGACTTACTTCCAAGCTGCCTCGTTTTATTGGGTTCAGTACTAGTAGCTTCTTCAGTAGATTTTCACAGTCTGTGGACATATAGAAGGGAATGCGGTACTTTCCCCTCAGCACTCTCTCCCGCAGTTCCTTTAAAACAAAGTTTTGAAAGGTGAGCCTACTAATGGCTTAGAGAATTTAGAGAGAGTAAAAGCCAAGCTTTCATACTGTGACTGTACCTTTAGATTCTGACCATCAAACGGCAACGACCCGCTCACCAGTGTGTACAGAATCACCCCCAGGCTCCATACATCCACCTCAGGGCCGTCGTATTTCTTCCCTTGGAATAGTTCAGGAGCAGCATACGGAGGGCTTCCACAAAACGTGTCCAGTTTATTACCGACTGTAAATTCATTACTAAAACCAAAGTCTGCTATTTTAATGTTCATGTCTGCATCAAGTAGAAGGTTTTCTGCCTAAGAAAAAAAATAAGAGGAAAAGAACAATTTATGCATCACAATAAGATCAATATATTACAGTGAGTTATTTACCAGTAAGTGCAAAAGTGTTTCTTGTTCTTAAGTGGTTCACCATCTGCATCTTTCTGGCAGAACAGAAGAAACTAATCTCCCTGAATACATTACGAAGATTGAAAATCCACTATGCTTATTCAGGAAAGCATAACTGTTCAAAGCAGTTAAACAGGCTGGGAAGTCAGCTAGTGAATCAGCTATAGAGATTTTCTTTTCTGGAAGAAATAACTTAGCTTGGCTGCACCTCAGGCACCTCAGAACAGCAGTTTCAGCTTTTGACAGGCATTTGCCAACATCTGATGCCGAGGAGCACCAATCTAATCCCAGACACCAGCTACTGCTTTGGTGGAGTCAATGTCAGAGAGGATTCAAGACTTTAAAAGGGGATCTCTTCTGCTCACAGAATGGAACACATGAAGCTACATGCTATATCTTAACACCCTGTACCAAAATTTTCTCTCCCCTTTATTATTAGCATTTGCTTTAGCAATAACACCACTGAGGTGCTTAACACTGAAATATTACACTGTGTATGAAGAAATGCACATATTATACACTTAAGGATAGTAATGTCTGTGCAGCAATCCCCATGTGAATGCAATATGTCATATATACAAAGGTATAGGAACTACAGGAACCCGCAGGGTCAGTAAACAGGATCTTATACTTAGTATCACAGGTCGGTCAGAAGATTTAAAGAGCAAGGTTGGGGAAATACTAACACATTACTGGAAATAAATAGGGTGCATGCCTCAAAACACAAGGACACTGCTCAGGGAGTGCAGCAGAACTGGGTCCCAGCTCCTGATCTGCACATGAGTGACATGGGAGCAGCACCATCAGCACAGGAACCCTCCTTTAAGCGGAGGACAGAGCAGAGGATTCAACTCATTACCCAACACCATTCTACAGCAAAACACACACATCTCTCATGGGATGCTGCACTCAGAATTGCACCCAGAAAATAAAAAGAAGTCTTAGTTCAGCACCAGAGAAGCAGCAAACGATTTATTAGTTGCTTTGATTAAAAGGATAAACATGATTTTGTTTGGGTTTGTTTGTTTGCTGGTGCACTCAATGAGCAGGAAACAATTAACTGCCAGTATATCACACCAATAGAAGCACAACAGAAATGCAACAGAATTTAGCCTTTACAGGATTAAAACAACTAATTTTTACTAACTAATTATCCGGGAAAATACTTTATTTTCCCAATTCGTGACCTGTAATCTCAGCTGGTTCCAGCTGATGCACCTGCAGACAGACCCACAGAGATATTTTTCCAGACTTTCCAGACTTCTACATCACTGCACAAAGGCTTCATTTTCCTTGTGGTGAAAACATCACTGTCAACGCAGCTGCTCTGCGATTACAATAGTCCTCCCCGTGCAGCAGCGCTTTGCTACCCAAGTACCCCACGCTTCTAGGTTTCTTACTTCAAACAAAGACACCAAAAGACCCTTTTTAACATGCCAAATAGAAAGACAATGCTCTTGCTGGTTACATGTTCAGAACAAAAAGTTTTAACAGTCACTGAAAAGGTAAGTTTTGCTTTGTGCATCTCTGGATGAGCAGAGTTGGAACTGGTTATAGCCCTTTCTACACAAGCTGTTTATAATCATAGAAAAATCAAAAGGAGACGATTTAAGCACCTGTGGGCCCTGCACTCCCTCTTCTGCCAGAAGAGCCTGGACAAACTTGCACATTTTCTTACCCATCCTCCTGGTTTGGTCTGAAGTAACCTACATTTGATAGAGTTTACCCTTTCCATTTTAAAGCCAAAAAGGCTTATAAACAGATCTTCATGGCAGTGCTAGCCCCCTGCCTGGCAGCGCTAACAAACGTCCCTTGTCAGCGTGCCTGTACCGTGGGGATGGTCAACAGGAGTGGATGCAAATGCAGACAACTTTAAAGTTGCTCCTTCCTTCTCTGCAGCTCCATAAGAACAAGACAGAGATGGCACATAAGGTTTGGAAAGAAGAGATGAAGCAAGAACACCTCAAAGTCACACGTTTAGCCCTTTTTTCCTTTGGGGACTGTATTTTTCACTGGCCAGACTGACTGGTGCTCAATCACACCCAACACTGAACTCTTCAGGTGAGTTTTTTAGTGTAACTCCATCCAAGAGCAAACAGAGAGAAAAGCAAACAAGCAGATTATTTTGGAGTCTGTGCTGCAAACAGGAAGAAGTCCAGCAGCAGAGAACTTGTGACAGATGGTAGAAAGGATCCGTCCAAACACCACGGAGCAGTTTGGTGTAGTCCTGTGAGCAGTGCAGTGAGCTGTACTGAGCTACAGAGTGAAGGAACGAATGAGGGGAGAAGTTGTGATGGGAAAAAGAGCAAGAAGCAGGATGCTGAAAAACTGCAGGGTTAATGCCGTGAGACTCGGTAACACTCCCCTCCAGGGAGCTTGACAAAACACTCATGGGCTCCAAACCACTACGCAAGACAGGGAGGATTTTTTTAAAATAAAAATTTCAATGAGATTCAGCCCTTTCCTTCCTTGCATTCTGACTTCAGGGTGCTGGCCAGGCACACCCACCACCAGATGACAATGGCCCTGGGGCAGGACCACCAGCAGAAAAGGATGGGCTATCCACCACCATACTCACACACAGGAGCTGGCAGATCGACAGGTATCAGGGGACAGATTTGTGATAAAGAGGTTGAGAGCACCCCGCAGTGTATTGTAAGAAAGTGAAGACAAAAGATACCAGTGAAAAGAACCCATAGGAATTATTCAACCTCAGCTTCTTACAAGTATTTAGATACATTAGTAAAAAAAAAACCTACGCCAGTAGGTTGTAAACATACAAAGACACCAAAGCAAAAGCACAAGCCCGTCTTTAAGCTGGTAAAGATGTCCTGTCCAAGTCCCATGATACCTAAACTTGGCAGGAAGACAACTTCAGACTGAAGGCTCAGGTTGTACCTGCAATTGCTGAACTCTTTAACATGCTTTGGTATGCTTATACACGAAGATTACTAGAAAGCATCAAAAAAAGGAAATTCAACTAACTTCTGTTTAAGTTTGATTTATTTTTCTGCCTGAAATAAACACTTTCAAACCAGAAGTTAAAATGGATTAAAAACCTAACATATTTATTATGTATCACTAGGAAAATACCATTTTATGTATCTCACAATATATTTTAACTGAAAATATTTTAATTGAGTAGTGCTGACTGGTATCATTTAACTTCTGCAAGTCCAGAGTTCCTGCATGCCAGCAGATACAATTCATTGGAGAGCAGATCTTTTTCCTAAAGTTGTAACTGGAATGAAAGTAACATGTGTTCTATTCTTGTTTATCTCCTGTCCAACAGCCATGCTACATGACCTTTTGTGCTTCAGAAAATTGAGAATAAAATAAAATACATGTGGTACTTTCCTCATTCACATATTTGAGACATTCAGGGACAATGGCAAGGAAAGTATATATAGAATGGAATTATGTTTATACTGTCAACAAACAAAATGAAAAATAAGTAACAGCCTACCTTAAGATCACGATGAACTATGCACTTCTGATGACAGTACTGCACAGCAGACACAATCTGAAACACCAAGATCAGTGAAATATTTTATTTCTGTCTCAGTCTAATTTTTCATATATAATTTAGTAATTTTGGTTCCTGATATGATTCAGTAGAACACAAGAAATTAATAAATAAAGCTTTCATTCTAGAAAATATTCATGCAAGTTTCATTAAGGCTCAAATGCTAAAAAGTCCCTAAAAGCAGCTCATTTTCTTTTTAAAAAATGTTTAATGCATACTCCTCAAGGTAATAGGAGAAACACCTGTTTTAAATGCAGATCACCCAACAGCAGTAACTGTAACAAGACATTATTCTATCCTCCACCCAATAGCCAGTTGTACCATTTCAGATTTTATCCTCTGAAATATTTGCTGCATATCTCTGCAATTCATCCCTGACAGAACGGTTCATTCAATATTTTCAAACACATCTTTCACATATATTCACACACAAAAACCAAGTCCGAAACAGCAAGTTAAAAGCAGTTTCTTTACTTGTTAATTATATACCTTAATTTTGAAAAAATACAAATTTTGTTTATTTATCTAATTAATATTTTTCACAGATAATAACTGAAAAGAGGGTAAAAAGATTAAGACATGAAAGTCTATAGTAAGAATATAAAAGCCTGTTATGGCATAGCCTTCAAACAAAACAACATGCCATGACACAGCAATACATGTCATATCAACATCTCTAGATAGAACATCTGTTAAATTCTAAAATATTCAGAAAAGGATTGAAACTTCAAGTGAGTCACAATAAAGAATGTGGCTCACAGAAACATCCACTAAAGAAGAATGTAAAACAGTGTTACTATTTTTAGACAGTATGTAGGAAGCAGATATTTTTCTCTTTGGGGATTTTTTTCCACTCCAGCTTTAATAAACATTATCACAACAATGAATTTTTTTTAAAGTAAAAGGAGTGTGCTCATACTCATGTCTATCTGAAACACCATCAATAGAAACAAAAGCAAGAGTGAACGTTAATTTCCTACCTGCCTGAATTTTGCACGAGCCTCTTTCTCTTTCATTCTTCCATGTGCAACCAGGTAGTCAAACACTTCTCCTGATCACGACAAGGACAGAACATCAGTCTTGTTGCCCATGTTTGATTTCTGACTGTCCTGCACAGTCAGATCATGCTTGAAAACACCACCCACCTCCCTTCCATCCCCGGCTTCTTGAAAGAAAAGGAGATACAAGCAGCCTTTTTACTGTTTGCACTAGATAAAAATGGAACCCTTAATACTAAGGCTTCTTCAATTTTAAAAATAAATCTACTTAAAAACTAAACAAAAAGATTAATCATGAAAAACATTCATATTGCATATAAGACACACTGTGAAACAGGCACTTGTTTCTTACAAGATTAATTCCACATCTCTCTAGTGACTTCACTTAACAGTATGTACATTACTGCTGGTTTTTCCTTCTTCCCTTTCCAATAAAGCTGCTCAAATGTTTTTCAGGTCCTCACCTTTGCGCTGTCTGAGAAGTGGCCTTTCCCAGCTGGGCCACTAGCCCTGGGCTGGGTTCCTTGCCTACATTCAAACCTGGTCTGTCCGGGTCCTCAGCAGCTTCTCCATCAGACACCCACCCTCTCCCTCACTTCCTATGGCCCTGCTGGTCCTCATTTCCGTGCTCCTTATTCCTGTCCCCTGGATCTGCCACTCCCAAGGCTTTGGCACACATTTTCAAGATAAAATGATGCACCGGTCTCTAAATATAGCAGATAAATGATACTGATTCTGGCAAAAACTTGACTCAGCACCAGATTATCTCCTGAAGTCCCAGCAGAAGCCTCAGAACGCTAAGTACCCTTAAGCACAAATACAACAGGTTACTTTACAGAACATGACACAAGAAAGCCCTGGGAGATCTGCTAGCACTGCTGGGAAGGCCAGACTGGAGTAACCCATTAACCATAAAAGCCTTAAATCACTCCTAAGCATGCAACCAGCATGGCTTTCTGTATCTCAGTTTATCCTTAAAGCAGAATTAAGAATCCACTTACCCCCACTGGCATATTCCATTACCAAATACAAGGTCTTTTCAGTTTCAATAACTTCAAATAATTTTACTGCAAGAAAAATGAATGAGAGGGATTGCAGCAAGGAGCAAAAGCACAGCACACACAAAAAAATCATATTTAAGAAGTTAGTATTATTTATGGCCAGTGATAACACTAAACCACATGAAAACTTTATATCTTTTAGGTTAGCATTTTTTCAAGGCCAAAAAAATGCAAAATTAATTTTTAAATCAGAGCTGAAAATAAAGCACATTAATTCACAATCTTCTCACAATTTATGTGCACTGTACAAATGAGCTGATGCTGAAATCAGTGTTTGATTTGACACAGACATCTTTAAGATCACACAATCCTTCCCTGTTCTGTTAGTAAACTGCTCCCAGTTAGAAACCCGAGACTCTGACCAACTAAAAACCCCATGAATGGCAGAAATGTTAAGTCTGAAAGACTTTCCCCAGCTCCTAATAGTAACCAGTTATTTAAAAAAAAAAAAAACCAAGCACCCCGCCACCACCCTGAGAAAATCAAGACCAGCAGAAGGTAAGGCCACTGGAGAAACTGCAAGCCATCAGGGGAAGGGGCAGGAGGCCTGGCAGGTGACACCTTTACTCCTCAGCCATACCTCTGTGCCACCAACCCCCTCTGCCCGAGCTGGGGCCACTAACTGTCTCTGGAACAGGCCCACCTGTCCCTCCTCAGCCAGAGCTGTCATCACAAGGCAGGGCCCTGACCTGAAGGGCAGGTGACAGAACTAAAGCAGAAAGGGAAAGTACATACTTTGTAATTCTGATTTTCTGGAAACTGCAGTCAGAGGGAATCTTTTCTAGACTGAACTAAGGGACTTTTGCTACTTTCACCCAATAAACTCATGGTTTTTGGCCCCAAGAATTTACATGGAAGAGGGGATCTGGAGCCCTCAAAACCCATTGTACTCAGCATCTCCCACTTCGTGTTAAGGCTTCCCAGGACTTCACAATTTATCTCCTCAGAACAAAACTCTTGTTTCAAGCAGTCAATACAGGAAGTGAGACAATGAAGCATCTACTGAATGCTGACTATCCTCTTAGCTCAAAAAAGTTTAAGAAACAGTGAAGCATAGCAGTGAAGTACATTCAAATAAAGCCAAAGAGATAAAAACGTTAACAGTATAATAACAAAAAAAAAAATATTGCAGAAATGCAACACTCCTACCAATATTGGGATGATTCAGTATCTTCATTATTCGTACTTCTCGAAACAACTGTCAAGGAAGCAAGACAAATTTCTTAAGACTGTGCTTATTAGGGAAAAATGACGCAAGATTTTAGATGGCAAAAAGGAGCAGCGTAAGACAGAAAATAGCATTAGCATAAAATACAGATAAATATAGATCAGTGAACTCTACAAATCGTAGTCTACATCTTATACATTATATAAAAAAAACCACTACCAACTGCATACCAAAACCAGACCAATGGCGGTGGTGCCTGGCAAGCTCAATTCGTTACCCCAAACACACGCAGAACTGGGGGTGCAAACACGAGCTGTGGTACCACAGAGCAGCTGGACACACAGATGTGAAAATGGAATTAGACACCAGGAATGCTGACAGCCCCAGTCCTGCCACTCCACAGAGGTGCAGTGGGCAAGTCACTTCTCTCACAACTATCAGATTTCACCCCGGGTCACAAACAGCGATGCCCCCTCACCTCCCAGTAAGGCCTGGAGGTTTGTGATTGATGAAAGTCCACTTTATGATCCCAATTCACATAATTAAAAACAACTGGACAACTTACAACCTTAAGTGTATACTGGGTTTAATAATTCTTTTTTAAACCAGAAACAAGAGGTCTCCACTCCTAAATTTCTAGCACCGATAGGCTTATTGATTAAATAAGAGGCAAAGTAAGACTAACATAGGGCCTCAAAGGGCAGAAGGCAGAGGAAGGGAATCCCAAATGACTACACAGTTGCATTATTCTATAGGTGAGGCTGTCAATACTGATCAGCCCGTGCTGTTTCACTTCATGAGAACAGCACATCCCCTTCCTCACACCTATGCACGGGGCTGCAGGTTCCCCAGCCCCATAGTGGGATGAAGTAGGATGCAGAGACAAAGGATGTGACTTTCACTGGGAACTAACACTGAGCCATTCTGGAAAGACCTTCTCACTCCAGCCCTCCTTCCAGAGCCCTGGCCCAGTGGAGGAGTGTGTGGCCGATGTCCCTGAGGACACCTCTCCCTCCACTTTCAAAATCAGTCCCGTCTGTGTAGACGCTGCCTCTGCAGCAGAGTGCAATGATGTGACCCAGAGACCAAACCTCCTCAGAGAGCAGCACTTTGGTTTCTATTTTATGACAGCTGAGGCTACAAATTAAGAGGAATTAAAATTCTTTTGCTTAGACAAGACTGATGTTTTGCACCTTTGTGCAACTTAATCATAACATTTCTAAAATTCTGCATTTATTCTACAAGTTAAGACTACAGAGCAACATCCTTCTGAAATTCAGCTTGTGATCAAGCAATATTATTTGAGTTTTGTATTCATATTTAATTATTTCAAGCTAGTTACTATCCACTTGCTTTAAAATTGCCATCAAAACAATGTCAGGTGGGAGCAAAGACTATAAAAGCATTTATCTGAGAAAACATGAACAGTACAATGCAGTTTGCTTGTGTTCAAAAAGTAATACATGGATATCTAATCCTATTTGATATTACAAGAATTAACTCTAGCAAACATTGTTTCATTGTAAAGTCAGTTGTTCCCATGAAAAAGCACCATACCAGGCTATTCTTTGTGCATTTTTTTTGTTTTGTTTTTCTAAGTATTTGAATTTGTTGCACAAGAAAATGTTTCTCAGCTCAATCGATATCAATTAGCCAGAAGCAAACAAATCTAACCCAGTAGACGGCACGGCTTCAGAAGAGCTTCTAAGTAAATATGTGGAAAACTGCAATTCCTGCCAGAAGATCCTAAAGATATTTCATAACTTAACAGTATTAATGCTGGTATAAAAGTTACAGCATGAAAGCATGTCTTCATAAGCAGGATTAAAATGTTGTACTTCCATAAATGAAATAATTTCTTATCTAGGAAAAAGATTATTAAGAAGTGCAATTTTATATGTAAGCACACAGTAATTGCGAAAAAAAGAAGTCCATTATTCTATTCAATATTCTCACAGGATTTAGAAGTTTACTAATTGGTTTAAGATTCAAATTGATTTTCCAGTGACATGAAATTTTGTTCCACATTATATGTAATTTTTCCTTCCATAAAGGAAAAAGTCTATTAGAAAAAGAGACATAAAACTCTGCTTTTCTCAAGACAACATTACTGACCTCTAGCCTGATGCAGTTACTTTGTTATATAAAAGAAACACTTGCTCTGGTTCTGATCAGAAGACATCACCAGGACCCAAAGTATGGGTTTAGGTTTATTCCATACAAAAGCCAATTTTTTTTTATTATACCTTGTATTATGTACCCTCTTGAGTAGACATTTTTCAGAAAACTGAAGCCCATGTTCTCATACAAAAGCAGGTACACTCATGGGAGTCACCATGAGTACATCAAGAGGAAGTAATTAGCCTCAACCTTTGTAAAGAAAGCAACTATTCCAAGAGAAACTCTAAATGAACTCTGAGTCACGGGGTGAATCTTGGTATTTTCTTGATGGTTAGTAGCTCTGAGGTGGGCTGCGTGTTTGTTTGGGGATTTTGACTCAAGGATGTCATCTTTTGATGTGGGATGAAACATGTTTGCACTCTTCCAGCAAGAGTTGGACAAGGCTGAAGCAGCCAGAGGTATCTTGGGTGATGCTTGTCCACACAAATCATGTTGAGCATAAACTGAATGGAAACCGACTGTTTTATTTTTACAGACAGGATGATGCCAGCCTCCCTACAGATGTGTAAAACCAGGGAAAGAGAGAAATCAGCAGAGTAAGAACTGAAAGAATAGTTGAAATTTTGGAACCTACCTGTAGGTACCTGCTTGCTTAATGGCTGGCTTTGAGGAAAGATTAAAACCCCTCAGTAGCTGTACTCCCCTCAAGCCTCCTCTCCTGCCTGCCTGCCCTGAAACCACAAGACACGAGGCTGCCTTCCTCATGGGGAGATCCACATAACTTAACAGTTCATGCTTTGCAGTTGTTACCAGCTTCTGACAAGCTTCCAGCAATTCTTTACCTGGAAACTCACACTTTCAGACCTTTTTCTGAAGCAACTCAGGTAGGGGCATCCCTCAGATCAGGCAGACATTAACTTTGGCGCTTCCCATAATGCTGCTACGTAAACCAAGTTGAGCAGCTTTGCTGAAGCTCATCATGACAGAGACCTCCCAACCCAGGCAGAAAGGAATTGTTTGAAAGGCTGGAAGAAGAGAAATAGGAAGACCACAAACACAGCAAGGTGACACCGCATGTGGTTCTCAGCCCGTATCATCCAGGGGGATGTGCGACGGTCTCTCACCTACGGAACGAGGAGGAAGAGCAGGGAACCTGATTTCAATACAGGTGTTCATCACAGCAGAGGGGGAGTGGGCTGGAAACAGGGAAAACAAACTTCTCTGGAGTCCTGGTGTATATTCAGGATTTTATTTGGTCCAGTATAAAAGCACATTTATACAAATTAAGAAAATGCCAACACTCACTCCTCCAATTCTCCTCTCACAAAAGAGAAACAATCTAGAAAAATGTCTGAACAATGGGTAACACTTGGAGAAAAGCCTTACCAGTATTCCTGTATTAGGGTACATTATTCTATATTGCAACTCTGCATTCTGTGGAGCACTACTGTGGGATAAGTCTCCACACACACTTTCCCCTGGCAGAAGTGTGCTGTAATACACACTCAATATGTGATTTATGTAAATCAATAACTCTATATTTACGAGCTGAGATGTCTGTACCCCAGAGCCACTACAACCCTCAGCAGCACCCAGGGAACCTCTGCAAAGGAAGAGATGCATTAAAGCAACACCACAGTTATTTCCTACAAAGCCACATTTGTTAATTTTACAGGTATCTGGACAGAACAGTGAGATCAGTTCTGCTCTCATGACAAGGTGAGCTGCAGGATTATACAGCGATCTATTTTACCGATTAAAAAAAATAGCACTTTCAGATTCAGGGACACCTCTCTTTCCTCGAGCAGCAGCAGCACGCTGCTCTCCCAGAGGGGTGGTAAGTTGCTCTCCAACTTCTGTCTCCCTACCCCATTTATAGGGCTGTTCTTCATTCCTAAAGCAATGCCATTCAAAAATGCTCTTGAACAAGCAACTCCTTGTTGTGAATGGGTTGTAGCTTTGATAGCTTCACTCATAGCAGAGGACAGCCTGCACCACACTCAGTTTGTAGAAATTCTACCTATGGAAAAGGCACAAGGCTTGAAAATTTTGATTCCTGCTTTTTCAGTTTTGTATTTCAGGGCAGAGAATGCAGAAAGGACAAAGATCTTCTGTCACATCATTGCTAATGCTGCTGCTTGCTGTCAGGTTGACATCTACATGTAAGATTTGCTATTTTAAGTCACCACAATTGAACTACAAAAATCTTCAGTTAACCCAAGTTTTTTCTCACTTCAAAACACATGCTTGAATTCGTCTCTAATTTCTAAATCAATACTGAGAAGGGATGTTGCAAAAAAGCATTCACTTCTAATACGTAGCATTGAAATTGTTCAAAATCTTCTACTACTTCTTTACTTCTGTTCTGCTTTTCTTAAAAATGGAAAGAACCTAAGTTTGAGGCTTTGGATATGTTTAAAGAATAAAAAGAAGCCCACTAACCCCTAGAAGGGGAAACAGTGAAATGCCACATTTCACATGTAATCAAACACTTTTTTGCACTAAGCAAAAAAGCCCCCTCTGCTCCACTAGCATCTTGCCACAGAACGCTACTGCAGCCACATCCCCAGTGAAGTTAGCATAAGACAACACTGTCCACGTAGGCAGACATGCAGAGAGCAGAACAGCTGTTTTTATATAATTTCTAGTTATGATGAAACCCAAATACTTACATTTGGGAACAAATTACAACCATGACAGTGGGAAAAGCTAAGTCAGTACAATATGTTACTATCAAGACAGCAAGTTCACAAAGAAGCCAGCTCTGTCTTCTATCCCGGTTCTCATGGAGTAAGATAATTTGTTCACATACTGAACAAATTGAAAACAAAGTAAGAGGCAGGGCCCATAATTCAACATTGTTTATCTATTCAAAGAGGTAGAAGTTCTGAAGCAAGAAATATAATGTAATTAAGTATAGACTACTCCATTGCGTGCACAAGGATACAAAACTAAAAATTCACAGGGTCAGCTTGCTTGTGTCATTCCTCATATGGGATGGTTTAAGCTAAAGTAACGACGTCTGCAAAGTGTCCTGTCCATCCCATAGGGCACAAGTAACACCAGAGAGTGGCTAAGAACAAACTAGATGCTTTCCCTGCTTTCGAACCCATTAGTAAGCACAGACCAGCCTGCAGGAGGCTGGCAGCAGCTCTCATACTGCTCAGATAGTTAAGGTCCCAAAACAGTACCCAAACTGAGGAGCTCCATTCTTTTTACTGAATTAGTCAGTGGCAAGGACTATGGCAAAACCTGCTTGCCCTTGGCATCCTGTACATTAGAGCAAATGGAAAGGGGATGGTTTGGTGATATGCCTAAGACTGCCTATGTCACATGTCTCCTTTGACTCATAATAACCAACAGTTACTGAAGGCCTAAAAGTCTTGCTGATCTGTGTACAAAGTACCAGCTCTGAAGTTCCAGAGGCTGTCCCTCAACTGCGCCAATTTAAATGAGTTCAGACCCAGGACTATTCAGACACACTCCAGCGTTCCTCTATGAACATTCGTTAGAAAAGTGCCTGGGCCCATCAGAATAACACTATCGTTGCTTCCCGTTCCCAGTGTTACCTCTTGAAGAAGAAATGGACTACTGAAGAGTCCTATGCACAGCATAACTCTGATGACAAAATTATACAAATTCACGTTACAGTGATCCTACATAGTACATAAAGAATCGCAAACTTTATGTAATACTTTAGTGCAGAAAGAAAAATAAGAGGTGACTGATTTCATAGAACAAAAATATTTTTAATTGGTTTATTTACAATACAAAAATGACCTATCAAAATATTAACAGAAGCACTCTCACACCCTTATTTGCCTAAAAACCCTACAGTTGCTTGAGTGATTGTGCAAAATCTGTGACTAAGCTTACTTAAAAGCTTTCAGGCAATCAATATGCAGTTTCACTCAAAATTTTCAGAAAATTGTAGGAAGCTGAAGATGTTTAGAGCTTCAAAACAAAGATTTTTTTTTCTGAAAATTAAAATCAAGACATTACAAAGGAGACCTTTATACGAACAGATTATCACACTTTTCAGAGTAAGAAGATGCATGGGATAAATATTTCTAGAATTTATTGAAGAAGAATGGAATTGTAGTTAAATCACTAAATTTAACTTCTGTCCTCAGTTCTGCCAGAAGCTGCTTCTGACTGCACCTAAAAATGTTTCTCCTGTTACCAGCTTCCCACACAAAAACCAAGTAACAGCAGCAATGCAATATTACAAGTATTTTGCGTGCTACTTGTGCGGTGGAACAGCATCTTTTGTAGGCTATGAAAGTTTCATATATACTTGGAATGATTTTTTGACTTACTGAATATTTGTGTGTGAAATACAGATTACTTCTCATTAAAGCAAGTATCACAGATGTAAGGTTTTCATGGTTAGTTTTCTGGAAAGCATTATAATTTTTTACCCTCTCATTGCTCAACAAGGAGACAAAGTCTCCCAGCTCTCCAAGAGCAAATACCCACCGGGTAGGAACTAAGCTTGTGAGCAGTGCAGGACATCCCCAACGTGCTCACTCACATCCTGCCTCTTCAGGTCCCTCTTCACCAGCTCAAATATTAGCAGGGAGATTTGCTTAATAGAGAATATAGGACTTAAGGAGAGCAAAGTTTTTGCATGGACTCTGAACTGCAGGTTGAATCAAAAAAAAAAAAGTTCTGAAGAACCCACACTCAAACAAAAACACTACAGAAGAGAAATTAAAGCAGAGAAATCAAAGAAAAAAAAAGAAATTAAAGCAAAGTTGTTTATAACTCCCTATAACAAAGTTACACAATAAAAGAAACATGACAGCAGCCAGAGACAGAAACCCAGTGATAAGCCCTAGTCTCTCTTATTTCACAGCTACAGACAGCAGCAGCCTAGTGTTTGTAAACAAAAAAACATCCAAAGTTTTTATAATGGGCAACCTCTAGTAGGACAATACAATATTTCAGTGCTTCAGCCAAAGCCAAACATACAAGTAGTTAAATAGTAAAAAACCCCAAACCAAACAAAAAACCCCAGGGTTTTGTTGAAACACTTAATTCAAGGGTTATGAAGGACTTCTGAACTTCTATCTATAGGCACAAACAATCAAGGATGTTCTGATTACATTCAGACAGTTTGTCAATTCTATACACAAAAAGTATTGCCAATGGTCCCTTGAGATTAACAAATATTTTTAGTAAAAGTTGAAAGAATATAAAAACAAAGGTAAAAAAAATTAAAGCCATAACTCCGCAAAACCCAATTACTACATTAAGGAAAAATACTATCCTGTACATCATCACATCTTGATTTAGTATGTAGACAAACTACTTGTGCACCCAATTAGCTACAAATGCTACTGTCAGCAGAGTAAAGCCAGAGGAGGAAGGAAGTGCAAAGCAGTGATGCTTCAATGGGAACCACGTGAAGTACCTGCCCCCAGCCAAGCTGCACAGGCAGCAGAACACCACCGTCTCCCCAAGGTCACACGTACACAAAGAGGTTGGTTTAGCAATATCAAGAGACTGAATATATTTGTCAAGTAAATAAAAGGTCACAGTTTCAACCGTTTATAGAATTTTAGATACCATGGTATATTCTTACCTTTTGCAGACTAGTAGGATTTAGCTGGGTTTTATCTATTATTTTCACAGCAACCTTCGGAAAAAAACCAAACAACCATGGATTACTAAACTCAGAAAAGAGTTTGAGCAAAAATATATCGCACCTCTGTGAGCAAAAGCACAGATATGCCCATAAGACATGCATGTATGTCTGCTTTTATGCATTTCATCAAGCAGAATTTCTCACCTATTAGGATTTACCAGCAGGAGCTCAGAACTTTGCCACCAGATGGTACCAGCAAGGAATCAGTTTTATACTTCTGTCAGTGTTTGGACAGAACAAGGTTATCCTGTCCACTGCAAAACCAGGCCCTTCAAACACAAGATCTATCTATCAATAGATTTCAATAGCAAGGACCTATCTATCTATCAATAGATTATCAAAGAAATCTATCTACCAATAGATTTCTCATCCATTTTGGAAACACTCCAGGATGAAGGGACCCCCTCCCAGCCCCAACCCCTTAATGAGCAACAAACTTTTTCGTCTCTTCACCAAGAAGTTACATTTTAAAAAAGGGGTGAATGATTAAAGGGACAGAACTCGAGCACCTCAGGTAATTTTTCTTATATCCTGAAACAGCCTCTTTGCATCTTCCTTTATGATGACAAAAATGTGCTTTTTCTATTCAGAAAAGAAAGGTAGAATAATAGCAGAAATACTTGTTATAAAGATAACATTATAAAGAGAATATAAAACACCGCTGGCAGGTTTTTCCCTTTAAAGGCTTACCTCTCTTCCAGTAAGCACATGCCTTGCCAGCTTCACTTTGGCAAAATTTCCTTTTCCTATTGTTTTCAGTAAGCGATAATTTCCAATGTGAGGGTGCTCCTCGTTGGTAGAGGTGATGGAGTTTCTGCACCGGGGGATGTTTTGTCTGCTGCTGGACTTGATGGGCTGGACGTGTGGTTCCGTGTAGCCATCCACAGAGGTGTGCTGAAAGGCAGATAAAAAGTTGGGAATTTAGCTACTTGGATTTCAGAGAGTTGCAGCAGAATACATCAAAGGCTTAAATAAAGTGTAGAAGGTTGTAGTTTATTTACTTTTACAAGTATAATTAATAACTTTGGATGGTAGCTTGAGCAGAACACGCGGTCTTTGGACAGAGTTTGATGCACATCTCACGAAAAAGGTCTGCAGAAACATTTTTCCTGCTCCAAAAGTAAAACCAGAGACACCCAGACAGTAATCAACAAACCATTACAGACTCTTTAATATGAATCCACGCCATACTACACACTATACTATTATGTTGCAAATAAGCTTGTCTAATCATAAACAAATTTAGTCTTTAAAAATACCCAGTACAAAAATATTTGTGTTTTGGCATATTTAGAAACTAGGTTTCATTCAATTGTTCATCTCAAATAACACTGAGAAAAATATTTTTTCATGTAAGTTTTATTCCCCAAACCCATTTCCATCTTTTTTTTAAGTCACAGGATTTCTCATAAAAGTGATGAACAACGTACATCTTTATTTAAAATGAATCTATTCTTAAAAAGAAAACTCCATGCCATCTCATAAATACATTTTAAAACATTTAAAAAATTCGGAAGAACTGAAAGGATGTAATTTTTAATGCTAACACATCATCCCACATTAACTGTTAGTCACTGAAACCTTCAGTGCTACTGTACTCTTCAGCTTCCAAGTGTATAAGGGGCTTGGGGACCTTCCAAGGAGAAAACAAAACAACAGGAGATGTCAAAGGGGTGTGAAGTGTTTCAGGATTTCAAACACTTTCTAACATTAGTGGCAGATGGGTACAAATGTTTAACAGGTAAAATTTAGCCTCTCATCTTTAAAGTTACAGATTTTTAAGGCAGGCAAATACTGTAGATAGAAACAGTGTCTTCTAGTCAGACCAGTTTTCAGATTTTGTAACAGAAAGGCTCGCTGACTCCAAGCTCACTCCATATCTGCTAAGCATAAAGCACCAACAAAACTCAAGACACCTTAATGCTTTCCCCTGATTCACTGTTTCAATCACAAAGCAGGTATCTCGGTATCTTTGCACAAAGCACTAGCCGAGCCTGTTTCTTTACAGACCAAAGGTTTCTAGGTCTTTGACCTTAAGCTAAAAGCAGAGCCAGAAGACTCCGTTTCTCCTAAACCCAACCTAACACCAGTCTGTGCTGATCTCACCTGTCATTCCTGAGGCAACTTATTATTTTTATACGAAATGGGATTTAAAGCAGTGTTTCCAACTTCAGTGTACATTTATCACAGACTGAAGTCAACTGCTCCTATAAACACCCAGGCTTCACAGATAGTCCCACTGAGCCAAGTAGAGTTATTCTGGGACAGAAACACCAGTAGAATTGGGAAATCCAGCAAACAGCTGCAACAGAACCGGAAAAAACAAGGAGTATACCACAACCAGAACATTCTTCCCAAATGTAGCACAACTCTGCTTACATCACCTCCAGGGTTATTAATTATTCACCAGAGCCAGGAGAACGGTCCTAAATATAATTTTCTGTTTGCCTTTTCATTACCTGAGTCTCTCTGCAAAATACTACTTTACCCTCACTGCTAAACCATCTTCCAGATTACTGCAGAACCAAGCAAGCCAGGCATGTTTAGATTGTGTATCAGACAAATTTATTCAACCATGAAATAACATGCAAGCAATAGTCTTTACTATTTAGAAGCACACAATTAAAATATTTTCCATGGACTTAGAAAGAGAAGATCAAAAGGACAGCTCCAGGCAAAGAGGTTTTGAAACATTCCTTCAACATTGGACCCTAGTCCTATATACGATAAATCAGAGCCCAAATAAAAGTCTTGCCTAAGAAAACACTCTGCAAGATCAGTATTTATATGGTGGTAATAATAAATATTAAAGTCGTACCTAGAATCCTATGCAGAGCTATGGCATGATGCTACACAAGCAAGTTTGAAAAGTCTTGGAGCTTACATATACACACAATTAGATTTTCTACGTATACACACAATTAGATCTTCAAAATACAATGCCCACCAGAGGCATCAGCAGCCCAGGTATCAACTGCCAGTTCCACAGGCGCCCTGGGACCAGCCCATGCCAGCAGGTACCGAGGGGATCCTGCAGATAAACAGTGGGAGAGGCGAAGAAACCCAATGCCACCGGCAGAATGAAAGATGCCTTCAGAGAATGGAGTGTTTCAACAGAGATTTCACAGGGAGAGCAGTTATTTAATCACTATGACAATATAAACCAGAAGCAAATCTGAAGAGGGAAAAAAATAATAACAAGGTTCATGGTAATAACGATTCTGGATTTTAGGCTTAATTTTTCTGTCACAAAAAGACCTTCTGGATAGCTTCTTATTTACTCCCTCTTATGAGATATTAGCTTTAGAGTCAACCATTTTCCCCAGCTATGCCCAAGGATAACAGGAAATACGCATAAAAAAGTCACTTTTCTTAGTTTCTGAACCATCTCTCTCTCTCTATATATATAAATATAAAAAATTTATGAATTTGAACAGCACTGAATGAAATTCAAATTATTCTTCTTAAGCCTCGCAATAGGCCTCTCTTTTGCACATAAACAGCTTGCTGTTGTTGGAAAGTTCAGAGGAATTTAAACTACAAACTCCTAACTTCCAGAAATCAGCATACGATTAAATTGAAACACAACAAGGTTGAATATTTTTTTTCCAACATCTTAAGTGAGGTCAAATAATGGTATCTCAGTGATTATTTCCAAACAATGCTAAAGCTGAACTCTACAGAAGCATGCAATATCCACACTGGCTAGAAAGACAGGCTACGTAGTTTTAAGATCTTTCTGGTTCATTACAATACGTTCATTCATTATGCATCAGCTACTATGTGGCTATCTAAAAATGCCATTTCGGAACGATCTCTAAATTCTGAGAAATCTTTCTGGGTGCTGGAAATAAGTGAGCTGTAAAAACCACCACTCTCCTTGAAGTTCACTGCCATCTAAAACCTATTCCACCTAACAACCTGCATTGTCTACACAGAATTTTAATTAGGCATTCTGATATTTCTCTTAATAATATATCTTAATATACATATAGTTTAGTGTGAAAAACTACCTTACTAATACATCATAAACATGACACCCCATGTGTTCACTTTATGTCAGCATTATGTTTAGAAATCAACACAAAATTAGATGTTTCTTAAAATAAGATGCAATTTTAAACAAGAAGGTGCAGCAGTAACATAAATTTAGAGCTGAAACACTGTATTAGAGCAGCCATTTAATCACATTAGTCAAGTACTTAAAAAAAAACAAACAAGAAAAAACAAAACCCATCATCTTTTCAGAAATCTCAATAAAGTAATTCTAGCATTCAATTCTATATTGTGACTGAAGAAAACTCAATTAACACTTACCACTTCTAACTAGGTTTGTTTCCAAGTTCTATTAGAGTTATTACAGAAAGTCAATGGCACTAAAAATCACAGGAGAGTTAACCTGACCCATTGCTGCGCTGAAGCTCAAAGCTATCCTTCTTCTTGCTTACCCAAGAGCAAGATGAGGTGAGAAACTCTTTGAGAAAGTGCAGAAGAACAAACCCCTCCAAGCAGATACAAGCTCCACTACTTGGTTTATTTAGTGTCCTTTACCCCTCTGGGGGTAAGGTATGGGCTGGCCACTGGGATGGTAGTCCCAGCAACTGTCCACTGCAATTAAACTTACACCGTTACACATATTAACTGCTCTTACAGCTTAGTCTTAAGAAGACCCTAGAACTACTCTGGCTCCCAAACCACATAGTCTTTCTCAAACAATACTGAAGGCCTCTCTAGTCCCTCTGTGTAACAGGGTAACTCCTATGCACTGATCTGCCTACAAATACACCTCACTCGATTAAGCAAACATATATAGTCCTCAATTTTGCCCTGATTAAATTACCATGAGGCAAATTCCTTGGTACAGTCAGCCCCTGGAAGCAAAGCATGCACACACGGTGCCGGAAAAGGCGCATCATCACACTTCCTCTCTCAGTATTATCTCCTGTTCTGAACTTAAGTTTCTTGCAGCCAACTTTTACATTCATAACTGCAAATATTTTCAAGCATGTGTCGTACACATGAATGCTTTTAACAGCTGTCAGATTTTACAAGGCAATCAAAATAGCCAGCCCAGACAGAAGGTATCTAAAGGGTTCAGAAGACCATCTTCTAACTGGCTCTGATCTGCTCCAGCTTTGATTCACAATCCAGGGGAAGGAAAGAGGAGAAAGATGAGGAATAGTGTCCTGGATGTCCCACTGCTTTCGTGTTTAACTACTTGCTGCCCATAACCATTTCTTTAGGACCTAGAAGCTTCTAGCAAACCACTCAGGCAAGTCTTTTTCTTTTGCTGAAGTAACAATCAAACTAAACTACGAGTCCAATTTTTTGACAGACCTTGGTTCGAAGGTTCGAATCAGCTTGTTCTCCATCATTTATCAAAAGCACACAGAGGTCCAGGTTTCAAGATATGAAGCCTGGTGCAACCATGACCTGCAGAAGATAATAGTACCCGAGTACCTGACCCATCAATTACTGCCAAGGAGGATTCACTCCTCTTCTAAGTAAACCCACACCTGCACAAACCCACAGCTTACTCCTGCCACATCACACTACAGTCACTAACACACCTCTGACCTCAACCAAAACATTAAGCACTATCTACTGTACCTTTTCTTACCTCTCAGACATGTACAAAAGTGCTTTGTAGTGGGAAATTAAAAAGACTGAGTGTGACTGCACACATGATTATTTTAATGATTTCTTACCAGCAATCAAATGCATACCAGATTGTGAATATATGACGACATTTTGTTGTAAAACCCCCAAATATTTAAGGTGATCAACCTACTCCACTGCAACAGGGTTGTAAACAGGCCTCAGCTCAAAAACCCTCCCAAAACCTAAACAAACAAAAACCACAGTGAGGGAAATGGAAAATGCATACACAGATTTTAAATTGGGTATCGAGACCAGTGCACAGCAGAGGCAGAAAATTGTGAAAAGTTTGTCTTTAACTTGTACACAACCCTGAGCCTGCTCACACAGGCCTTCCAGTTGTGCACAAAGAAAATAATCAAACACAGTCATGTGCATCTTTCTGTCTACATCAGATTAACATAATGCACAGGAATTCCAGGCATGAACTTTCGAAAGAGCATGAAGCAGTAAGAAACAATGCTTATGAATAAAGCTGGTAACATTTCATTACCTGATGCTGCAACTCTGAAAAGCATTTTATTTAAATGCTTATTTTATTTAAAAAAAATAAATCCGAACTATAAGCAGGGAGCTCCATGTATACTATGAAGTGAAACACTAAACAAATTAACTTGCCCTTACTCTTTTTTGTATATCTTTTCTTTTCTCACCAGTTGTAATATTCTGAATTTAAAAAACCAAAACAACCAACTTCAAAGCTAATAGTAAAATATTTCTATTGGAAGATGAAGTACAATCCCTTAGTGTCAATACACAATAAAGTTGCCTTTCTAAAAGCATACATCTATGCTGGTGGCAGCTAAACTGATGCTGAGCATTGAGTAAATCTTGTGCTGTGCTTGTTACTACGGTGTCCAAGCCCCTTAGAAGTTTTGGTGGGCTTTTTTGTTTGTGGGTTTTGATTGATTATTTGTATTTTGCATGCTCAACCTAGCTTTGTGAGACATCAGAAATGTTTACCAGCTTCACAAACTACACAGGATGCAATGTTTACAGCTCTCTACTTGAAGCCATCTAGGATAGAAACCAATGCATCATCTACAGCTAACTGATGGCTCTAAACTTCACATACAAAGTTCTTCAGAGTACTTGTAATTTTCATATGGTGACACTAACCTGTCACAAATCCTGTTCATGTTACAGTAGCCTTGCTCCCAAATTTTTATTTTATTTTTTAAACATCCCAGTTATGCCATATGGAAGGGTGGAGCTCTTCATCACATTGAATCACAGATATTTTTTATTTAAAGGCTAGAAAAAATTAAAATAATTCAGTGGTTCCCCCCCTGAAAATTCAGCCAAAACTTTTCAGAAAAACAAATACCTTGATATCATTAAATCAGGTCTGGTAACCCAAGCTCGGCTAAGGTGCTGCTTCCTCTCCTGGGCCCGGGCTGCAGGTGCGGCAGGACAGGGCCTTCCTGCCTTTGTTCTGTTGCTCTCGGAATGGACACAGTTATGTCAACCTGGCATTTTCCTTCCTGACTCATCCCAAACACACAAACAAGATTTTCCAGGGCTAATTCAGGACAGTCGGCCCATATCATCTCCACTAATTGCTACAACAAAACCGAACCCTCCCCATGGCCCAGTGAAAGCTGAGACAAGCCAGCTAAAAGCTGCTGCGGTAAAGCCACAGGTGGGACCTAGGGGAGGAAAAAAACACACCAGGAAAAAATACCACACAAGTTTTTCTTAAAATCCTCTTAGGTTTACTTATTTTTATTTTGTCCTTTGGTATAGGAATAGAAGCTACAGTCAGCCCTAGCAAGGAGAAGAGTAAAACATTTCCTATCTTGTCAAAATAAACTGGTTAACGTCCCTCACCCATGAAAACTAACACAAATGTGTGGTTTTGAAGAAAAGCACTTGGGGGTGGTAAGGAAGGAGAAAGGCTATTCCTGTTGCAGCCTCCTGGACACATTTAAAGACTGCCCTTCACAGAGAGAGATCTCTTACAACATTTCTTGCCAGCCACTGCTCTTCCCTCAGGAGGGAATCAGTTTAACTTTGCCGGTCTTTTTTGACTTATTTCATGAGATCTTCAAACCCAGGGAGCATTCCCAGCTCACCCAGGACATCCTGCCAACGCCCAAAGACGCCAGCAGTGACGGGGCACTGCTGCTGACCGCCACGGCACTCACAGCCTGCTCCAAAGCCTTCAGTAAAACAAAAAGAAAACAAAATGCTAATGTTGATCGTTAATTGAACCAACCAAACAAGAACAGGAACACACCAAACACACCCAGAAAGCGAAACTTCTGGCAAAGGAAGCTGGCAGGAGTTTTTATTGCACTTATAAACGATGCAGCCAGGTCATTTTTCAACCGGCCTGATGAAAGGCAGGAGAAGAGAGACATGAAACAACTTTTGGTTCAGGATCGTGTCAGGCACATGGATCTTCTCAAACGTTTGCAGGAGTACAAGAAGGGGAAAATGCTTTCATATCAAACTTCAAAACTGAGGGGAAAGGGCTGGTTCTACAGTCTGGAGACTACAATCTGGAAACCTGAGGCTTGTCTCCAGACGAGGAGAACAGCAGTGAGAGGCAGGGTTTACTCACAAAAGAGGGACCAGAATACAGACCTCTGTGTCTCTGATGCTCACGATCAAACAACCCTTCCGCTGGGCCAGCGGAGGCTTTTTCTCCAGAAGGAAAGTGTACACACAGCTAATTGGGACCAGGCTCTGAATCCCAATTCATTCTTCCTGTCAATGTTTATGAAATGGGGAATTTTTTCCTTGTCCATTGCATACTTAAAATAAGTCTGGAAGAGGCCACAAGTGGCATGATGGCTGCTGAACCCCAGCCAATGCCCCTGACATGCCTGCCCTGCCACTGGGGCAGCAGGACAGACAGCCAACACAGGGAGCCAGGCCAGACAGAACCCAGCAGCTCCCCTGCGAACGGAACCTGCAGCTCCATGCGATGTACTCCATCAAGCACCAGCACAGGCCCGAGGTGGATGAGGAACACCCAGCGCCACTCAGACGGGGCCACACTACCTCACGTTAACTTCTCATGGAAGGCCACACTGGCAGGACAGGAACAACATGGAAAAGAAAACCACAAAAAAATCCCCAAACCAAACAGAAGAAATCCCACAAACAAGTATGTGTTTTTTACCTGCATGGGTGTGTGAAACAGAAGAGCACACAAATGCAACCTTAAGAAGCTACCCTTTAGGAGTGACACACATGGGCAAAAAGCTCTTAACATTTCTGTTACATGAAAGGGAAAATTAAGTTACTCTTTCAGCAACATTTCTAAAGTCTTTACATCCCCATTAGTGGATCCATCCAATGGATCCAGTGATGAATCCATCAAGACAAATTACCATCTTATTTTGAAGACTATTTTACCTCAAGGTCCTATTAATTTTCTGAAGTAAAAGTCTGCTTCTAAGATGTGATGAGATGACCAATTAAAATATCCAACCTGATAGCAATACATACTAATTGATGCACACATGTCCTAGAAAAGAAACTGTAAGACTCTGCAATGTTTGGGAATCATGTCAAGTTATGTTTCAAATGGAGTTATGCAATATTCAGAAGGATTTCACAATATTCCTTTGACATACACTTTTTATGGATCTTGGAAGTTTAATCTCAAGGGTATAGAGACTCA
This sequence comes from Scolopax mira, assembly GCA_004320125.1. Taxonomy (NCBI): domain Eukaryota; kingdom Metazoa; phylum Chordata; class Aves; order Charadriiformes; family Scolopacidae; genus Scolopax; species Scolopax mira. Next base: position 42,848 of record BJBW01008487.1, on the reverse strand, counting down.
TCTTAATGTTTTCCTTTGTACAAAACATTACAAACAACACAAATGTATCTAAAAGTAGCTGGGCAATCAACTACTTAATTTTAAGAATTAGAAAAGGAAAAAAAGAAACAGCCCTACAGCAGATTAATGCCTCATGCCCTTCCACAGGAGCTGCAGCCTCAGGGGGCAGACCAGGGCACCCTTCCTGACCTGGAAAGCACTTCCATGGCCTCTTACACTACAGCATTCTGGCTTAGTTTATTCAGGTTGAAGGTTTGGTAACATTTTCTGGACCATCTCTCTGCAGCAAGGGCCTGCCTATATCATTAGAAAGTCTCACCTCAGAAGCCTAAAGTGCAGAGTGCCTACCACCTGCCACAGAGATACAGTTTCAATAGTTAAGCCAGGATATAATCAGGCTTAACATTCTGCAGGCATTTTTTTTTTTAATAAGCAACGATACAGAGGTTGACTATGGGGAGTAACGTGTATTTTGGCACAGGAAAACCAACCACCTTCCTAAGAGAAGGAAGCATGGTAGACAGCACAGGACACAGCTAGGAAGCTAGCAACAAGCCTGCACACCAGCAGCACCCAGTTACAATGGGTTTGACTGTCACAAACAGCCCAGCAGAGCCTGATCTGAGGGTGGAAGCTGCAGATAAAGCTATAAGAACACCACTAAACCGAGCTGGGCTTCTAAAAGCATAAACCACGTTTTACACACAAGATTATAATGATGTATGCAAGCCAGGTGGTACATGGTGAGCTCAAAAAAAAAAAAAAAAAAGGGAAAATGAAGACAGTCTTCTGCTGAGTGCTCTGCCCTGTTTTTCATTTAAGTATTAATTAACAGATCAAATAAAATATACTCAGCCGGGCTGTAGTAACTATTTACCCTTATGTGGATAATGCTACAGCACATTTCAACTTCGCAAATATATTCCCAACCTGACAGGGATTGACGTGTAACTTTAAGCTGTCCAAATACCATATGCCCCTTGGACCAGCTCATATCTTATGATCAAAGAGTATGCTCTTCACAGACCTCAGACCACAATCTCCTCAGAGTCCCTTATTTCTCAACTCATGCAACCACCTCTTTCAACCTTTGGGCTTCAATTATTTATGATCACAAACTACCATAATTTAGCACTTTAGAATATGTAGAACTAGGAAACTAAACTGAAAAAAGGGGGGGAGAAGAGGCAACCAGCAGCAATATCCCTCAAAGATTTTACAAAGTACCTAATACAGCTAGAAAAAATATATATATTTCTTTACATGCTTTAAACTGGCAGATGCAGTAATATAGTAGGTGATGAATACTGACAGTTACACATATAGCATAGGTACCTGTCAATGTACTGAATTCAAACCATAAACAGAAATCACGTTGAGTATAGTGGAGATGTGAAAGCCAAGTATGAGAAAAAGAACGAACATAACAAATGAAATAGTCCATGTTACATAAGTGAGCAGAGGAAGTGCAAGAAAAAACATCGCAGGATGCAAAGGAAATATTAAAAACAATAGACGCTGGATTTACCCAGCCCATTAAAATAAAAAGGTAGGAAGATGTGGAAGAAATAATGTGCATACACATATATATATGGATAAAGCTTAAGAATACAAGCAAAAGAATATATGATTAAAGGGTTGAACAAAACTAATATGTATTTAAAATGAACAGACATTAAAACAAGCAGCCAATCCAAAAGTAAGAAAAAAGATACAAAAAAAAAAAAGAGAATTATGACTTAGTTTGGATAATGCTTGAGCAAGGTGTCTTGCAGTCTGGAAATCCCCAACTGAGGGGGCTTACCTAATCAGATGCTGTCTCATATTAAAGCAGGAATTAATTTGATTCAGTCTTACTGAACGGAAAGCCAGAAAAGCAGAGAAGTCATGGGAACCTGAGGACAGCATATGACAAGGACTCCCTACCAGCAACTGGGAATCCATCCTCAAAACCTTACAGGAGTCATCTTTGTACAGATTTCAAATGGGTATCACCAAATTATTCCAAGTCTTAGGACGGGTCAGACAGCAAAGGTACATTGTGTCTTCCACTATCAGCCTGCCAAGGGTCCTTCTCTCATCCACAGCCCTATGATGCTCCTTGCCTCTTAACAGAGGAGGAAAGAGCAGCGTGTTGACATCCCTAAATTATCACAGCCTCACTGGGAACTCCATCTGTAACTTTTTCCCCCTTAATTTACCAAACTAACTAGAACCCTTCCAGTCCCAAGGGATGAGAGCCACTGTGTTAAGTATCTTTTTCATTTCACCGAGCAGCCAACAAAGAATTTATTCACTTTCTGCCCCCCAATAACTGACCTGAAATCAGGCGAGCTTTCTACCTTGTCTCAAAAATTATCTGGAGGAAAACTTAACTCCGATATATGATAACTGTACTACCTGCCAATATACTTGACAATCTCCCAGTTTGCTTTCCTCTTGTTTCTGTTTATCACCCACCGAGGTAGCCTCAGAAATACCTTAAATTAAATCAAGACAATATTAGGAAAATGGCTCATGCACCATTAATATTTCACTTTTTCATAATAACTTTAGCTTAATACTCAAGTGCTATATTTAATTCAGCTTCTTCAGGTCAGTAATTATTATGTGAAGGGAATGAAAACAAACAGATGGATACAGGAGGCCAGTTTGTCTCTTCTATGCTATTCTAGAAGGCTTGACACTATTTATTTTCAAAATAATTTTATTTAAACAAAATATTATACACTACTAGGAAATGGATTCAATAAGTAACAGTGAAAAAGCTTGTACACAGCACCAAAACACAGTTTTACAAAAGGTCACACACACAAAAATAACAACAGCAACAATAATAAAAAAATATTTTATCTTGTAGTATTTAGAAAACATAAAATTTTATTTTAGTATTGGCACTATACTTCTATTCTTGCTTATACAGAGATTGCACCTTTCTTAAAAACTACATTCAAAGGTCCTTTGTATTTTATCAGTCTACTTTGCTTTGCATAAATTGAAGGATTAGATTTCCCTGAGCCTGTCTACAAACACTGCTGCAGGCATACATTCTCCAACAATAATTACATCTTCCATTGACTAACTCCAGCATCTGTATCAGCTCGACCCTCATTGTTAACACCAACTTTCTGTAGATAAGATTTCTCTGGATGATGCAGCAGATGGAGCAAGAGTTTCATTGTGAAATGCTTTCATAAATTTTCTTTGTTCGTGTGTGCATCTTATGTTCATCCATCACTGGAAGAAAGAACTGCAAAGAGCAGTCATTCTTATTCATTAATACCAAATTAAGAAAAGGAATTCCTAAAAGTTATTATACCTAGGTATGCCTGGTAAAGACTACTCAGAGACAATATTATTAGTATTTTCTGTACACATCCCATTGTATTGAATTATTACAATTGTTATTTCTTCCGGAGTTTGATCTTAAGCAGAAAGTACTATTTTAGTCCTCCACCAAGTAATGACGTTTTCCTGACTCTTTTAAACCACTGGTAGACAGTTCTTACTGTAATAATTGCAGGGGGAAGAAAATCTGATTACTGTTGGAAAAAAAATTGCTAAATAAAAACCCAAATGCTTTAAAGAATTCTATTACCTTCAATCAATAATATTACCTGGAATAGAGATACGAGTAAATACATTACACATGTAATCCATTTGTGGAAAACAACCATATCCTCTGTAAGAGCTCAACGTAGCATTTAACAGGCTAAGGTAATTTCCATGGCAAAAATCAGACTCTTCTTAACACGTGAGATTCTCTGAATTTTTGAGCTATGCCTCTGCTCATTTTAAGTAATGACAGAAACATCTAAGAAATAGAAAGATACTTATACATAACTGAAACATGCACTCTCAAAAGGAATTTCAGATATTTACTGTTTAGGCCCCAGTCAGCCGTTTACACGGCAGCCCCACATCCCACGGTGCGTCCCCAACTGTGCCATTCCCTCACATTAAATTCCTCACGTGTCTACTGAGTTCATGGAGAAAACCTCTCTCTACAAAGACCATTATAAAACTGTATGCCCTTTCTACGTAATCACTGTAAAGCTTTGGTTACTCTCTGCTGTTACCTGAGAGAAGAAAGCAGAGTAACTTTACTGGGGGGAAGGAAGGCAATGCAGATTGAGGAAATACCGTCTATTTGACAAGTGTTTGAAGTTGTAATAATCCTTTTTGCTCATAACTTCAAGAAGAGCCCCTAAAACAAAACCAGCTCCCCCAGTCACCCACAGTAATGCATTTCTTCACTCCCCTTCACTTTACAATTCAGATTATTCCCATACTGAAATGCTCCCTGGGATTCATACAAAAAGATATTACTTGAAGGATAAACAGGAGCTACAATTACGCAGCTTTAGCAAAGCTTTGTATTGGTTTTGCTTATGTCATTAAATGAGCAAAACTGGAAAAGCTCCCAGAAACAGTGAGAAGCAGAAGGAAGTTGCCAACTAGTCCGCAAGCTCAAGCACAAAAGCATATTAGTAATCAAAATGTGAGGGGAAACAAGGGGAGAGGGACAAGAATGTGATAAGGTGGGAAATCATAGGTATTAAATGGCAGCAATTTAATGAAGATAGGTTAATGGAATCTCAGAAAGATGCATATTAGGAACTATGTAAGGATAAAGCTGCTATGATGACAGGTTATACACTGTCATCACATCTAAAACAAAATTGGTGAAATATTTGAGGGCCTTTTCACCTGTAAAAAGTGGGCTGCTTGGAGACAAGTAAAAGATGTTTTACTTTATTTTTCTTTCACTGTCTCCCTAAACATTGAGTTAAGATGCAAAAGATAAGAGCCAGCAGTGGGGAGGAGAGGAAGCCAGGGGAAGGCTCCCAAGAGAGCTGGAAACAGAGCTCTGTGGCAGGGACTAAGGCTGTGCCAGGAGAAAGAGCGTGTTTTACTGCATCATGAGCAGTGGGTCCTTCTCCAGAGACCAAGGGGAGCAGTAAAACCCTGCTCCTGCTGGGGGTGAAGCCTGCACTGCCTCTGCTCCCCCTCTGGCTGGAGAGCCAGGCTGGCACAGGCAGCAGCCCCTACACAACAAACCCTGCTGGAGTCTCAGCTACCCAAATCTCGTCTGTTTTTTTCAGCCACACCTGCCTAACAGAAGGTATCACTTCTCTCTAACAAACTTGCCTAATTTTGTCTCTGCTTGGTATCTTAAAAGTTATCATGCACTACTATTACTTTATAATACAAAAAAAATTAGACTTTATCACCAGTAACATTATCATTAATATTTTCTCTTGCAAAAGACTGCCATGGGCTGTCCCATAACTCTGCACGTCCAGCTACAGGAACATCCATGTACTACTTGAGTGCTTTTGTCAGAAGTGAAATAAAGTTCTGTCTTACTATTCAAGCCATCCATATCACAACTACATAGGCTTAAAACACAGTTCTGTAAGACAACTGGATAAAGCACCTTATGTTGATTCAATTAAAATATAAATTTGGATAAAATTTTCCACTCCAATTAACATTCTTCTACTTTAGTGAATTCTGCAGACCACATGTTTAAATGTAAAACAGATTATTCCACTTGTTGCTAACACACAACTGGGGTCAAGAGGAACAAGGCAGACACTGACATGAAGTCAGGAATGTGTTTCATTCTCTTCTCAGTAGAGCTCAGCCATATTTATCAATCCTTGCCTGAGAAACCTTTAGGATTAGGAACATACTCATCAGGGCACTACAGTTACTGGGCATTCAAAATGACTGAACAATGTAAAGAACATTTTACTGATTTTTTGGTATTTTGCTAGTGCTTCTTTAGAGTTGGTACACAGCTTGGAAATTACAACAGTGAAACTGGCTAAAGCTTACTATAACCAAAATTCCTCTTTTACATTGCCAGTTTTTTGAAGAATGCAAGTGTGAAGAAAAAACAATCCTTCTCTTTCAAAAGATGTTGTATTACTGTGTTACGAATGCAGGTTCCTATAACATGTCTTACACTTCTGTAAGATGCTGCAGACTTGAACTAGTTTGCACACAGAGGGCCAGGAGCCATTGGTACCGAGCACTTAACAACTTCCACAGCTCAGCAGGAGCCTTTACAGAAGTCACCTTGCTGAAAGCCACGTGGACACTAACATAAGCAGGGTGCAGCCCACTTCACACTGTGACAGCCACGTGTCACGTAGCCAAGCTGTCCCACAAGCATGGCAACAGCAAGATAAAAGGGAAAATTACTTTTTCCTGGATCCATATACAACAAACACCAGAATTCACTCCAGCAGAAGGGACCCTGCTTTCCATGGTTTAAATGACGTCCAGTGATCAGCTGCCCTGACAAGATTGAGAATTTTAGACTAACATAATGATCTTCTGTTCTACGGAGACACACAGAAAACCTGCACTTTCGGGTTTTACAGGAATACACTCTATTGATCAATTGTTACAGCCTAAGCCATGGCACTGCTTCATGATCACCTCCAGTTCTTTCCTTTAAAGGGCAATTGTAACCCAGCTGAATTTAACTGTGCAGCTGCCTTAATATGACTGTGAAGAAGTGTCTTTCAGCAGAAGTTGGTGCATTCTTTACAAGGATACATACAGAAATCCCTGACCAAACACTGGCCTGAAAAAAAAAAAGCCAACCCCCAAACCAAAAAGCAAATCACCAAACGTTTTTTTGTTTGGTTTTTTGTTTGTTTGTTTGGGGGTTTTTGGGTTGGTTTTTTTTGTGGTTTTTTTTTTTTTTTTCAACTGGCATCTCAGTTGAAAAAGAAGCAGGATTATGACAAGGACAGAGAGTACTTTCCAATACTTCTCCCTGAAGTATTTCACCATGACAGCTATAGCATGTTTGGTCACTACTTAGGAAAAAAATAAGATTAAAGAAGCGCAGGGAAACCTGCCTTAACAACAAGGACCATCTTATTCTTGGAATGTTTAACCTTAGATCTGCTAGGATGCTCGCCAAAACTGTCTAAGCTGCATCATGATGATCGGCTCTGAAGCCTTAGACTGACACTGAGATCTCAGCAATCCTTTGATTTTACCATCTGACTAAGCTATTCACAGGAAAAAAAAAAACACAAAAAAACCCAAACCAAAAACAAAAGCAGAAGAGAGAAGTTTTTTTTCTTAGATGAAATACAACTGGCCCAATTTAAAGCTCTGTCTAGCACTGAGCAGGCAGAACACCAAAAAAACCTTAATTTAGAATGTGAAAAAAGCAGAAAAATGTTAACAACTAAACAGGCTTGGTAGTTGATGTGGAGAAAGAGCTTATTATTAGAATTCAGATTCAGTTGCATTATATACTCATTATATTCATTACACTGCACAACATGAATGTTTCAATGGAACTTTCCTGCTTTCATAGTTGCTTTCAGAAACATTTGACTATGGAGAACATTTCTTTTCAATTTACCACTACCTAGGGGTCAGCAAACATTTGAGAATAAAGACCAGCCAAAAAAAAAAAAGAGTTTTGGTGATTCAGAAATTCCATAAAGATTAAAAAAAAAGCCACAAAAAGTAAGCGTTGTGTTTCCAACAACGACAACGTTGGAATAACGTTGCTAAGCTTGAAACATGTCACTGTCTGCAGCAACTTACAAGTACTGTATTTAACCTGGAGGGCAGCAGAGAGCTGAAACGCATGTTAAAAAAAAAAAAAAAAAAGCAAGGTTGAAGCTACTAAAGCTGATATAGATAATATTTAAACAGAAGCAAGAAAATGCTTTCTCTCTGATACCACAACATCTAGAAAATTTGCTCAAACTCTCAAGTTGTTAATAGGCAAATCTGTAGGAAATCTGTCTCAGGACTTTAGTAGCACCATAGATTTTTAGCTCCACATTAATAGTAAAATCATCTCTCCTTTCTACAGGATCGTTTCTCAATGAATCCACTCTACTGGAAAGCAGCGTTTAAAGTTCTCTCTCAAACATCAGTAAGACATTAAGGCTAGTCTATACTGAACTCCAAGAACAAAAAACCCCCACACCTCTGCAAGTGCAAATACAAATCACTGAGAATGCAATTTTACAGAAATCACTGTATCTGCACATAAAAAAGAGTAATTAAATTACTATTTGCTCTGTGTTTAAACAATTGATACCACTTAGAAGTTAGCAGGAGCTACCTCTGCTAAATAACAGCAACTGTGACTGTAGAAACATACCGTGTTTATAGTAGAAATGTTAATTTCCAGATTAATTAACACCAGAATTGGGTGTCATCAGGAAAAAAATAATCCTACCTTTACTGATGGTGAAAACATTAAGTGCAGAGTTCAAAAATTAAAAAAGCTATATCAATATGAACAGTAAGTCCATGTGATCAGAAGAATACAACGGTAGAGACCCCACCAGTAACAAGGCTCCATGGAACATAATCTCCTTGTTCTAGCTCAGTGTCCAACTCCACTATCCATGTAAGGACAGTTCTTAGAAGACCAGCCACAATCTAACTTTATGTTTACCTATGAACTTCCAAACCCCATGAAGTATGAAATGAAACAAATAGTACAATCAAACTGCATTAACTCTTTCTGAACTTTTTGTACTCTTTTACAATGCCTAGAAAGAACATTGAAATGTGAAGCTTCATTTTCACTTGTTTGTTCCAAAATATTTATCTTCACAGATGGAAAATGAAATTAAATGTCTCTATCAGCTGTACCATGGCTCTCTGTGATTCACTTGGAAGGTTAATTTCAAAATGGATAACATACTTCATACCAAAATGCACCTTGCTCTCTCCATGCATAATGCTCTGATCATCGAAGCTCAAGACCTGAACCAAAACATTAAAAAGTCTGTAAAGAGAAAACACAAACCTTCAAAATAAGATTAGGAGAACATGCCCTGTTCTTACCAGTCAAATAAACATACAACCTAATGGTGTATTTATGATCAAGGAAAATAATCTTACAAGGAAAAAAAAAAAAAAAGCATTCTCCACTTTGCTATGGCCCATCTCCCGTGGGTAAGAAAGATACAGCTGTACTCTTGAACCCAGAAGGTTCAGAAAGTAGGCCAGTCTTATGCTCAAGGCACTGAACGAAGGAATTCTTGTCAGATACTTTCTCCCACGCCCCCTCTGTCCAAATCAAAACCATGTGTTCTTATTGTGTAAAAGCAAATCCAGAAGGGAAAAAAAAATATGTAAGAAATTAAACATGGTATAATTATTATTACCCCAGCCTGACCGCTCCATCTTCCCGTCTCTTGCCCTGATCAATTTTTTTTCTCTTTTAAATGCAGCTGCCTGGTAGCTCCCACTATCAGAAAGCCATCCTTAACCACACCCACACCAGCTGGCATCCAAGGTATCACCTTCCCTCGCTACACTGCAAACGGGTGTGCGTGTGTCAAAATTATAATTATCTGTACGATAAGGAAGCAAATCACGTGATCATAGGTCACTGTATCGTCCTCGCTCTGCTATGACACCTCTCGATCACTCTCACGTGGTGTTGGCGAGGTCAGGCAGCCCAGGATTCCCACACTCCTCCTCAGCTCCGGCCGGCATCACCGTCCCGCGCTCCTGCCTTGATGGCTCCTGCCTCTACCCTGAACGTGCAAGATCTCTGCAACAGAACTAACAACTTTCACGTGTCTAAACTGTACAGAGCAAAGCAATGCCTTAAAACTTAGCTAGAGGGGTGACACCACAACACAAATAAACAGTCATCCCGTCACAAATAATAGTAATGCCTTCAAAAGATTAAATTACACTTACTATAGAAAAGAAATAATAAATGTATTCTTATGACAGACTAAGAGGTCCCTGTGTCAGAAAAAGCAAACTACAGCATTCTCATTGTTATTAATTTTACTAAAGCAAGTAGTATATAGCTGACTGTTGAGTCTCTACGAGTCTTATAGAGAGGTCCCCCAAAACATGTAAGAGAATCTATTATTTTTGTATTCAGGAAAATCACCCCATAATTTAATGGCACAACGCAATACAATATGAATGGAAAAAACAAAAAAAGCCCCTCTTTCTCAATTAATACCAACTCAATGAAAACAAAAGAGCTGCTGTAGCTCAGAGCTTTGGATTCCCATCCCTCTCCTCCTCCAGCCTCATCAGCTATGGGAAGCTCAGTTTACCCAAACTAACACCAGCTGCAAGGGTCTGAACACACCGGGACATCCCCTGCTGCAGCCCACCTCACAGCTTCAAGAGAAGCTGTAAATAACGACACGTACCAAATCAAAACACAGGAAGATTATTATCTTAAATGCTACTCTTACCCCTCACTTGAAAGAAATAAATCTGGTAATAGGCATGAAAATAATCTTTACTGTACTGCCTCCACCCATTCATTTCCCCAAGTTTCCCAATAAACCATTCAACGGGAATAACTGCCTGACAATCATAATCTATTTTGTTTGCTTAAACATAGCTTTCATGAAAGAGAAATAGCATTTCCAATGAAAATTATTTATGGACATATGCTAGAAAAGTTAAATGCAGTACAGGGAGCCGTAAAGAAAAAAAAAAAAGGGTGTGAATTTCTCTAGAGCAGACCTATCAGTTATAACACCCTGACTTGTTCACAACCGCTGTTTCCCTCCACCTGTTGTTTGTCCGTTGTCAGTGGCCCCTGTACCTTTCACTCCAGTTTCCTGATAAGGCCTTATCAAGTAATCTGCTGCACAATCTTACCCCTTCTGGGCTATTTTCAAAGGGCACTGATGGATAAAAGGCACAAAGAATTATGGAAAAATGCACATTTTTCACCCATCCCCCAGGAATTCCCATAATTCCTCAAGGAATGTATATTCTTACAATAGGTGCTATACCTAATTATTATATTTTTTTTTTCCCAAATGACAGCACATACGCTTGCATACTCAACTGAGAAGAGCATAATGTTGAAATTGTATTTATTTTCCATTTCAAAGAGCACCGAAAGCAGCTGCCAAGAGGCAGGGGTGGCGGTGATGGGGCAGTTCCCCATGATTTCATGGGACGACCTCACACCACGTGCGCAGCGCAGCTGGGAGCGCATGGAGGTTTATACCCATCAGCTCTCTCCGGGATACAGAGCTACTCTGTCCCCTGAGAGGCACACAATGGAGCAACGTTGCCAAGATGGCCATGCGTGTGAGATGGGAAGAGAAGAGCACTCTCCTGAAGATCACCATTAGCTGCAGGACTTGGGAGAGCTTTGCTAATATACGTACTCGGGAATTGGAAATATGCTTTACAAAGATGGATTTATTTACCAGACCAAAATCACTTATGCTGCTCTCTAACTCCTCGCTCTTTCCAACAGCTTCTCACCACCTTAGTTACCCAGAGCTGACTGGCCAAACTTTAGGCATCAAGGCCCATCAGCATAAACACTTATCCAGTCCATTAGCATTTATTAGCAGGAGAAAGCACATTAAAAGCAAATTAAGAGTATCACCTCACCCTGACAGAGTCCATTTTAAACCAAGGAATGCTGTTCTTTGGGAAGTCAGCAACTGACCTCCTCCTCCTCTACCCCACATTGGCCACTTCAGCAAAAGATCTTTGATGGTTGAGATCACTTCTCAAGTCTCCCCAGAAAGCAGAAGCAACAGCCTTCTCTGGAGATCTCTGCTCCAGAATCCAGCAGAGGCCATACTGATGGCAGCACCAGAATTACTTTGTGCAGGTTTGGGAACTTCCCACTGCACAGCTCTTTACTGCTTATCTGACTGGAGGAATATATTCATTGGTATTAGGTTGCAGACTTACACCAACATTTTCAGGACCGAATGCGCAATTTTGAATATTTTGATATCCTGTACAGAGAACTGTTCTCTTTTTTTTTTTTAGATACTCCATGTACTCTCTGAAATAATGATAATAGTAATAAAATAATCCTTACTTATCTCTAGGTGTCAAAATAGAGCATCCAAAAGTAGCATAGTATTTTCTAAATGAACTACTAGCACTTTAACTAAAGTTTTTATTTTATAGAAGCTGATAACATTTGAGAATATTTTCATTTTCCTTGTGTAAATGTGCTTTGTAATTCTTATGTACTATATTACTGGATATATGCATAAATATTTCTTATCCCTTCCTGTCATCTCTCATCTACATTCCCATATACATTTGAAATGCAGACTCATGAGTAACATGTATCACTCAAACCTGGACTTTGTAATTTAGTTAAATCTAACTAAACTTTCAATTTTGTCTCAAGCACATGCTTTCGTTCTGACACTAATATAGGATCATCAGTCTATGAAGGACATACCAAATGCACCTACCTGCCTTAAGCTTTAACTGGGAACCAATATGCCAATTCAACTTCCACTGGAGTGAATGATACTCATTATAAGCTTATTATAATCAAGTCACCAAGCTAGGGTTTCACTTCTTTAACTATATTATCTCATTTCTGTTATCTTTGTCTTCCAAATTCTTTTCTCAGGCACAGTTCATTTCATATTATTCAGTAACGTATTCAGCAGGCACTGCTGCTTTGGTTTGCACAGTAACAAACATTATGAGCTCCTAGTGTTGGCCAGAACCTCTATGGATTGATCTGATACAAAGCAGCATCTTCTTCAACCGATTTCAACCCACCTGGCCATTTTCCTTTGTGTCTTTACTGATCACTTTCTACCCAAGTAAAGGTTGGGTGCAATGACTGCATGCATTAAATTTTATATGACTCCTTTTTCTGCACCTTCTGCCACCTTCCCAAAGCCACTAACGATATCTAGTGCACATTCCAAACATACCCCTTCTAACATTGGCTCCCTCACCCACGAAGCAAATTTCACACCTCCCATGCTACCGCCCATTTAAATAATCACCACCAATGGACAGGATCAGACACGGGCCAGGATTTTAAGATATCTCTGGTCCACCACCTATCCTAACCAAGACTAGTTATTTTCTGCAGGAAGACCACCGCAACGGAAAACAACACTGCGCTTCTCCTCCATCAAGTCCGGGCGGAGCAGAGGAAGAGCGCAAAGATGTTTAAAGAGAGCACAAAGGAAGATGCAAACAATCAACTGGGGAGGTACCAAGGACACGACGACAGCCTCTCCCAGACAGCAGCACAAAGCAGAACGGCAGCAGGAATACAGCAACAGCAAGGCCGGGGACCATCTCCGAGGTGCAAACCAAACAAAGAGCAAGTAGGGCTGGATCCCGGCAGGCGAGACAGGGCCCAGTGCCCGGCAGTTCGAAGGCCCACGAGTGGGTGCCCCCACCCAGGCCGGGGGGGGCGTGTGCCCGCCGCGGGGGTCGCCTGAAGGCGGGGCAGCCCGGCCCGCCGGGGGCCGCAGGCCTCTCCCCGGTGGGGGACCGAAGCCAACCGCCCGTGTGTGCCCGCAGTCGCCAGCTCCAGCCAAGTACATATAAGGGCAGCCCGGCCCGGCCCAACAACGCGTGGAAGGGGCTGTCCGGCCGCCGACCCTGCGGGGAGGCCCGGGGCCGCCGCCGGCTGGAGCGACGTGGAGCCCATCGCGCCGGACCCGCCCCGCATGGAAGAGCCTGAGGCGGGGGTGCCGGCCCGGCTTGGCAGGCCAGGGGACGGCCGCGGCCCGCCCGCCCTCCCCCTCGGGCACCTGGCTCGGGCGGCGGGACAGGCCGGGCCACCGCCAGGTGCCGGGGCGAGGGCAGCGGGGCAGGGGCCCGGCGCGGCACTCACATTTTCCGTGTCCCGCTCGTTGACGGTGGGCAGCGGCGTCCGAGTGGACATCTTGTGGGCCGCGGCCGCGCCGCCGCGCCCGGCGCGCTGAAGGGAAGGCCGCCCGCTCTCTTAGGCCGCGGCGGAGGCCGCCGGCTCTGCCCTCCCGCCGCCAGCCGGGCGCACACGGCGGGACGCGGGCCTCCTGCCGCGCTGCCGGCCTCCGCTAGGCGCCCGGCGCCATGGCCGAGCCCGCCCGGCCGAACCTCCGCCCGCCTCGCCGCCGCCGCCGGGCTCCGCACAGCTCGGCCGCCGGCTCCTCCTCCTCCCCGCTCAGGTGAGCGGCCGGCAGCGCAGGGGGGCCGCGGCGCCTCCTCGCAGCATCCGGCAGCGACGGCACCGACTCCTCCTCCTCCTGCCGCTGCCCCGCCGCTCCCTTCCCCGTCTCTCCCCTCTCCCCGCCCCCGCCCCGCCGCCCTGCCTCCGCCGCCCCGCGCCGCAGGAAGCGCCGGGCGGTGCGGGCGGGCGCGGCAAACGCGGGCGGGCGGGCGACCTTCGTCGGCGCCGCCGTCCCTCTTCGCCGCGTCACGGGTGGCGCCAGGCCCGGCCGGGGCGGGTCCGGGATGAAGCGGGCCCGGGGCAGGTGTGCTGCTTCGTGAGGGGTCAGGACCCATCAGCGAGACCGGGCGCAGCCTTCATCCCTCAGGGATGCGGAGGGAGTCTCAGGAGGAGGCCAACGGGGTTCGGGGAGTCAGTGGCCCGGGGAGCCCCCCGCGCTGCGTAAGGGGCGAGGGCTGCTGCAGCCTGGCGAGCTGGTTGCCACCGGGGCTCGGCTCTGACCAGGAGGAGTGGGGTCATGGCAGCCTCCTGCGGGCCCCAAGCCCACAAAGGGCAGACTTTGTGGGGGCTGGTAAAATCCCTGTGTCAGCATCCAGCCCTTCTCCCCTGCCCCGCAGCCATCCGGCCCCCTGTGCCCGCCTGGAGCTCAAACCCCAACGAGAAGCCGCTGTGCCACCCATCCATCCACTACTGTCCAGCCGGCACTGGGTCTTCCCGACACTCAACCGATGACCTCATGTATGTAAAATTGGAATCGTACGCGCATTTTTGTCTTTTGAGGAGTTGATAGTGTTTACATGACAGCAGCTTTTGCTATACAACCAACCACAAACCCTTCACCAAACTCTAAAAATAATCTGTGAAAATAAACCCCCACTCCTCTGCACCAAAAACAAAAGAAAAATTATGTGTCTGAATTTCCATTGCAATATTTGGACGTTTTTGTAGTTGAGGCTGTAAATGTCTCATAAAGGCTGTAAACACAGCCTGGATCCTGAGAGACCTTCCTTATGAAAAATACTTTGGAAGGTACTCGATGTCAATCTCCAGAAAGCCTTTAGGTACTTGTGACAGGGCATGGATTCTTATTTATTACTTATAAATATCGGCACATGTATATATTATCTATAGATAAACACACTAAATAGAGTCTATTTAGTTCTGGCTATCTTAGTTCAGGTGTGATCCAAGAAGTGCCCCTAGCTCCTCAGCACCAGTCCGCTGACAGGGGAGTTTTCCAGATGTTTGGGCAAACAGCTCTTGTACAGCTGGTGCAGGCAGCGAACATCCCCTTGTTGTACAATCAGGGCCTGAGCTCGCACTTTGCACACTCAGCATCACGTTGCTCTGAGCGTGCATGATTTGTCTGTCTGGAATGACAGAGGTTCCCAGCTAGTCCTCAGCCCAGTGCTTCCCAAATCCTTTGCAAGGGCCTCTGAGCTCCCAGATCTCTCCTCACACAGCTGGCGTTGCTGACTGCAAGGGAAATTTCAGGATCCTTCATTTTTCCTGGAACAAAATAACTCAAGATTGGGTTTACTCAGGGTAAGCAGCCATGGTCTAGCCAGCATGCCAAAACAAGTTTGTTGACAAACTGGATATTAACCCAGTTTGGTTGCTTAGCTCATCAAAATGCATTCGCTTTTATCCCAAATAAGAACAAGGCTGTGTCTAGAGCTCTGCGTGGGACCTGGTTCTGCAACCAGTACTTGGTCCCACTGATGTCAGCCTGTCGTGGTCTGGGTTTGTGTGTGTGCTTGTGGTCAGGGAAGAAAGGAGCGTAAACTCAAATGTCTTCTAAATGTGTTTAATGGCACCACTAAGGGAAAGCTTAGAAAGACTTCCTGCCTTAGAATTTGAATATGTTTTGGTCAGTAATCCATAGGAAAATGCTGATTCATCAGAAATTAAAAGTGTAAAATTGTAATAATTCTTGTTATCTGAAGATCTGTTTTGCAGCTGCTTTGGCCATGGTTGTTACAGTTATCATCTTCTTTTCATGTAAATAAGGTCACTCATTCGTTTAATAGCTCGGTTTAATTTTGTTTGGTTATTACTACAGGCCTCTCGTCTCCCCTGAGTGAGAGAATGCAGGAATGACTGAGGAGCTGTTGACCCCTGGGTGTTCTCCAGAGAGGCAAAACAGAAGGTGGGCAATGGGCTGAGCACAAAAACGGCCTGGAACGAGTGTGCTCTAAAATGTCTGTGATTTGCACTAGAATTTGCAGGAGGTTATTGCTGCCTCGAGCAGTGTTAGTCCTGCTTGGTCTAACCCCGTGCGAGTCACAGAGCACCAGGTGGGCTCGGATGGTGGCTGCAGAGGGGACAAACAGTAGGCAGCGGTGGGAAGGCTGTAGTTTTGGGCAGACAGGAGTCAGCCACAGCATTTTGCTTGGGATCTACATTTAGAGGGACTGGAGGAACCCTTGCCTTCTCACATAGGAAGTGAAAAGGACTCGTGTCAGTAGAAAGCTCTAGGTAATGATCTTGTGATCTTGTACCCTGAGCTCCAGCCCAGGCCCTGGCTCGAGCCTGGGTGAGCACCCTGTTGTTTTTGTTCCCAGCTGGTTGTTCAGGCAGAGAGAGAGGATGCAGAGCGTGTGAGACTCAAGCTCTTACACCAGTATTATTCTGAAATGCACTCGCTCCCCGCATTTTTGCCAGAAATGACATGTTTATTTATGACTAGACAACTTTGTTTCGTGAGGAAGCTGAGGTGTCAGTCAGCTTTGTCGGCACCTGTCCCTCCCAAGGGGAGCTCCAGCCGTGAGTCAGCTGCAGCTTCCCAGCACACAGCACATCAGGCTTGCTGCTTCGTGCCTTGTAGAAACCAAGCCCATGTGCCTCCTCCTCCAGCCGGCTCATGCTGAGGCCCACTTTGCTTTTTCTTTGCAGGGATATGCTGGGTGGGAGCCACCCCGAAACCCCCGTTCTTCCAGCCCAGCTTCCTGGCTCCGTTACTCCCTCTGCACCTGCCTCAGGAGGTCCATGGTTCATTTAGTGACTGACTTGAGCTCCAGTGCTGGAAAGTTGAGTGTCACACCACCTTCACCTGAATCCTACCCACCACTGTAGCAGCGATTTCAGACACTAATTTGGATTAAACCTTTTCCCACATTTTTCAAATTTAATTCTCAACAGCAAAAGGGTGGGAGGTTCAGAAATGACACAGGAACAAATGACCACTAAGTAGTAAATAAAATAGAGCAAAATCTTGGTCTTTATTGCCTTTCGTTGCACCAGGACATCTACTATAGTGTGGAAAACAAAATGAAAGACCTGGCAAAAATCTAAGAGTAATAGACCTCCAGCTGCATGTAATAAGGCTGCAATAGCATTAAGGACTGCTGGGGTCATTACTAACAGGTACAGGGCTTCGTGGGTTATTTACTTTCATGAAGGACACAGGACAAAATTATGTAGACTTTGTAAGTATATTATTAGTTACAATCAAGATTCTGATTTTGCCATAAGAATCATTAGGAAGTACAGTCTTGGTTAAAAGTTAAATAATATATAACTTGTCCTAAATACTTTAAACCCCCAAGTCAGTAAGCATTTGTTTGTTGGTTGGTTTTTGGGGTGTTTTTTTCTTCCATTTTAATAGGAACACATACCTCTTGAGAATACTCATGTCAGGTACATGCAAAGAGAGGTTTAAATACATTTAATGGGCCAGAATTTGACTCAAGGTCAGTTGTATTGCAATTTGTCCCTAAATGCAGGTAGGTTTGTGTCTTCACATTTTCTGAAGAGCTTTATAGTTTTGATGCCATTATGAGGAACTGCCATAAGAATGTCCATGTAAGAACTTCACGTGAAAACAGTAAATAAAAGCAGCCTTTGTCACTGATCAGCCTGGATGTCTGGGAGGAGTAGAATAAAGTCATAGTATAACTTTGTAGTTACAGAGCTTTGTTGCACATCCCCAGGACCTCAAAAACAGTAGCAGCAAATCTGTTCCCTAGAAGGAAGGCCACCTCTAAAAACATACGGGTAGCCCATGATCTGAAGGAGCTGGTGTGGACATTTGCTCTGTTCAGGATGCCTTTGATGGCCTGAAAAATCAGAGGAGTGTCATAAATTGGTCCTACATTGCTAAAGATCTCTGTACCGGCTCTTAATAATTATTGCTAAAAATAACTAGTTTCGATTGTTTCCTTTGGCTTTGATATTTCACCTTTCTTTTGACGCCCCCAGTCCCTGTAACCACAGACAATTTCTTCCCACATCTGAAGAGTTTCAGAAAGGAAACTACCAAGCCACCGTAGCACTGAGGCAGAACCACAATGAAACCTGGGGCAATGGCAACTGCCTGAATTTCAGCCCTCGTTTTCGTTTGCTGCAGTCTTTTTTTGACTGTTGTGGCTTTCAATAGTGGTTTCAAACTTGCTTTTTAAAAATCTCATTCTCTCTCTTTCTTCCCTTTTTGTAGCTTGAGTTTAGATTAGGTATATTGGCAGAGGAGGTAAGGCTTGAATCATTTTAATGCACCAGCACTTTTCCAATATTAATTTTTTTTGGAAATGTTAATATTCTTAGAAAAGACTGTATCAGAGCATAGTAACAATGAAAACACAGCATAGCACGTTGGAAATACCTGTAACGTAATGCAATATCTTTGTATCCCTTTTATCTGAAAATATTTATTTGTTATGAAAGCATGTTAAAGAGTAAAATAAGCAGGTGCTTACATGTTTCCTATCACAGCTGTACCCGAGCTATCACATAAGACATCTTGCACTGCTCCATTAGACCTGGGAAGCTGGGAAGATTCCCTAGATGTTGCTCAGCTGTAGATCTGAGGAGCAGCAGAGGCCTAAACGGCCTGGCCCAGGAACAGAGAGGGAGCTGGGGACAAAGGAGACAGCAGACTCTCTGTAAGTAGCCCTTAGGGACCCTCTGTGCACAGATTTAAAACCAGTTTAAGATAACCCCAGGAGATGGGGCAGGATGGCAGAAAGCCTGCAACAAGATGCCTGGTGATCTGCCATTGATCTTCAGAGGGTCACCAGAGACCAGAGCTAGGAGAAGAGTTGGGAAAGGCAATTAACCTAAGTGGTCACAGATGTTCTCATTCTGCATCTGCCCTCTGCAGCCCTCAGTGGCATGGTTTCTGTGGAAACGAACTTCTTTGCTAAATGGGATCTAATTCTCCTGAAGACACATTCCACAGTAGCGCAACGAGAGCTTGTCGATGCGAAGAGGTGCAGAGCTGTCCTACAGCAGCACAGGTTCCCACCCAAACTGAAGAAGCTTGTGACCTAGGAATAATTTCAGGGTTTAACATGAGCTGGGCCAATAAATGGTTCTGTAACAGCAAGTCTCTAACTGTCGCAAAGGTCTCACATAACCCCCAGTGGGTGGGGGCAGTTCCAGCAGTCTTTCCTCTCCCCCGTTTTAAGGTGACCAAGGAAAGAGAGATTTAAGCTAAATTTCTGACTGCTAGATGTAAGTGTGTGTGTCTGTGTGAGTGAATGTTTTTTCACTTACTTAGGATAACTTTTATTTCAAATTTTTATAATATCTTATTTGGTTAAGATACCTTTTTGATTGGACTGGGTTTCATTTTTTTACTGAGTCATTCTACCACTTTAGACACTTAAAATGGCTTGGGATGTTGGGAGCTTTTTTTTTGTTTTTCCATCTCTGCTTCCCCACCCCTCCTCCCCCCACACCCCTCCCCCCCAAAAAAAGGCAGAAAAAAGCCATCTCCCTGTTTTGTTTTCTGCTGACTGCACTGAATTGGCAGAATAGTCTTAAAGATAATTGACAAAATGACAGGATAGAATAAAATGTTGGAAGGGAAGAACTGACACAGGCATTCCTGGACTTTTTAGCAGTTAAACCACAATGACCTGTTTAAATGAACACATTACTCCCACAAGAGAAAGTAAATTTTATCCCTCCCAGAACTTGTATGCAGAACAGAATGGCAAACAACCACTCACTGCTGCGAGTCCTACCGACCACGTCCCACACCAACCCGGAGACCCAGCTGAAGCCCGTCCCACCTTCTCCAGGGCTTTCAGGAGCAAAGCATCTTCCCTTCCCAGCCCCTGGTGGGAGGGAACCTGGAGACAGATGGGACAACATGGTAAACAGGAATAGAAGCACATAGTGAGATTTTACTTTTTAAGTTAGCCAGAGAAGTAAGAAACAATGTCAACCCCATTTCCAGAATGAGCTAAAAATAAACCAGGGGGTTTATTTTTAGCTGTACCAAGCTATCCAATAACAGCTCGACTTTATGGCATGTAGGAATAGGATCCAGATTCTGATTTTGGTTATATCACTGGAAGTTTTCCATTGGCTTCAAAGATAATTAATAGTTTCACCAAAGGAGTTTGATCAGAATTTGGCCATAGATCTATTGCTCCTTGATGTGATGCACTTACACATAGGTTTTAGTGGAAAAATAATTATTAAAAAAAATAATAGAACCAACATACTGATCTACCTCACAGCTTTTTTGAGGTTTAAATTATTTTAGGTGTTTTGAGAATGAACAGTGCTATGCATATGCTTAGCATTACTATGCATTAGCATTACTATGCATTATATAAATGCATAATATCAGGCCTGCTATTTTCATCTTTGCCCACAGCACGATAGTGACGTATCTGCAGTGGGATGAAATGCAACACTATATTTAATAAAGGTTATGGATTATGTTTGTATTTTATGTTGTTAGGTGATCTGCTGCTGCTGCTATCTAGGTCACCCTTAAAATCTGTTAGGGGTTAACCACGGCCAGTCATTACCGTCTGACACCTGGTTTGCTTCTGCTGCTGGAGGAAAAGTTGTTCCCCTCTGTAACACGTCAACTTTGTTTAGAGCAAGAGAAAATGCACTGTGATGATGCCAGCACTTACAGGGGTGGAAGAAAATGCCAGTATTTATTCTGGGATAAACTATGCAAACTTCAGCTAAGCAGTGTTGGTGATAGTGATGTAAAATGAATCAAGGGGCATACAGCTAAAATGCTTCAAAGTTCAGCACCTTTTAGAAGCACTAAAAAGCTGACTAAAATATCTGAAAACAAGTTTAGTAAGCTAATGGTTTACTTAAGATAATAATCCTTTTTTTTTTTTTTCTTCTTCTTTACAGAGATCTTATATAGTTGCAATGAAGTATGGGACAGATGATCTCACTGGAGTACCAAAACATGTTCTGGTATTGTTTGCAAATCCATCTTTGATGGGTTTATTTCAGTTGCAAAACTGAAGTACATATGCAAACTTTTCAGGTTAGATTTGTCTTTCAAGCCTAAATTTCGGCCATTATTTGCCCGACAGAAGTACATTGAAAATCCACTGCAACAAATCTTATGGCCTCCTGGTCAGTTTTTCTGAGCCCTGACTAGAAACAGGACTCACAGCAGATCAAATCCTGGTGCATAAAGGGCAGCTGAGCTGGCACCTTTCCGCTGATTCCCACAGCAGTGGCTGCAGGGTGAGGATGGGATGGATGCTCCCACTCCTGTGTCAGGGCTTCTGTCAGGAGCAAGTGGGAGGACAATCAGTCTCCATCAAGGACAGACTTCAGGAGCTGGTCCATTCTGTTTTCACATGGATGGGAGTGTCAGAGCACGCTTTCCTGCCTCATCAGCCCCAGCCTTGCACAACTCAGCCTGTTTTAAGCTTTTAACCAGGGTGTAGGAGTTCAGAAAAGAAAACCTCCCTTCCCCCAAGAAAAATGTAATTGCAGGGATTTGTTTTGATGTAGCATGTACAGTAAACTTGAATCACTGAAAAGGAACCACACATTTGCACGAGTATTTTTTCTTTCCCTAATTTTCATTCCTAGTTAACTATTCATTTTATTTCCCTCCTAGAGAAAGCACACTGGTGTCTGGCTCTGATTCCCAGCAAGGCTCTCAGTGGGAGCTCCCAAGGCCATAATCCCCAGGGCAGTAAAACAGCTCCTTTCTGTTGCCCTCACTGGGGCTATCCCAGTATATACCAGCAGACAATCTGGTCCCCATCATTGTAATGCAGACAGTTCTCTGTGTGACTCATCTTATGGGCCAAAGCAAACATTAATGCATAGTATTAGTATCGAATAGTGCATGGTGATAGTTTTCACTCTCATTCTAATTGTGTTACTAATTACAAGTGCTACTTAGTATTCTTTTTAACACTCATTTGTTTTAGTACACTGAGAGAGATTGGGAGCCTCGTGTATTTAAGTCTTCATACAAACAGAAGCCATGATGTTACAAGAACATCTGTGCTAAAAGCCATGCATATATACAATTTCAGTGTCAACAGTATGGTCCTTGCAAGCTCTCCAGACCTCTGCTGAGCCATCTCAGAAGCTTCAAATTTATTCTTCTGTTGACAGTCTCAGAATCTGGATCATGGCTATTATTACTACCAGTATGTAGCATGCCAAGAGGAGGAGAACAAATGGAAGAGCAGTCCAAAATCCAAATGGTGTAATAAATGGGCACAGTAAATAGCAGGATGAGAATGGAATACCAAGGTACAAAGCTAAGAAAATGATTGTTCAGTTTAGGGAAGATGGTCAAGGAAAAATGACTAATATTTAACAATCATGTATGCACTGTGGAGTCGTTCACTGTGACCAACAATAAGAAAACCACTAATAAATGACCAGAATAAATGACCAGAATGTTTGGGCCTCTAAATGTAGATTGAAAACAATGCTTTCAGTGCACGTGAGGATTCCTTAACAAGACGAAAAGGGATATAATCCTGTCTCTGGTACTTACCCAGCTTCTTTTGCCATGGCATCTTTTTCATAATTGTCCTCATATCCCATGCGATCAAGAAGCACTAGATTAGGCCCACAGCAGCAGGTATCTCTGTAGTGGGGGGCACGCTGCCAGGGATGGGTTGTCATGCCATGCCATGCCATGCCATCCCATCCCATTGTTCTCTTCACCTTTACTCTTGGGTCTCCCTGCAGCAGGACTAGGGCATAATCCCAATCGTCTTTCCCTCTATCCACAGCAACATGGGAGATGATACAAAGGAGGAGGCTGGGGGTGCTGATCCTCAGGAGGAAGGAAAAAGCTGTTGCTTTTTGGAGAGGCAAAGCAAGTCAACTCTTACTCTTCTTACCTCCATCTGCATTTCACTGATCTTACCAGTCCTCCTCACTTCAGAGCAACTACAAAATTCTCTTTTACCCATCTATTTTGGGATTCTTGGGAAATCTTATGCCCTTCATTCTAATGGGAACTGAAGCATAGAAAGAATAAATTAGGCTATCCAGAAAGTCTATGGTAGAAAGAGACCTCAAAAATTAATCTTTTCACATGCAGGCTCATGGGCTTTCTTTTTGTGGAGCCCTGTTTTCTACATGTTAATCCAGGCTTCTTTTTCCTTTTTCTCATGCTTTTGGGTCTTGAGTTCAGTAAGAATGTGGTTATGCTTCCTCTAACAACGCTGATCAACAGAATTTTGCTTTCAAGCATATCTAGGTAGCGAGAAAAGTTTTGCAAATATTTGTGTAAATGTTCATCCAGTTCATAAAATGCACGATTTGACCATCTTGAAACCTTCCTGTGGTTCGGAGAGTTGTGCAGACAGGGATCAGAAATGGTGCCACCTGACAAATCAGGCCAAATTGGAGGCACCTGGTGTTCTAAGCAGTTGTCCTAATGCATAGTTCATGAGCGAGCCATGGGCTGCAATATATTTGTGTTAGTCATTTATCAAATAGTAATGAGCACCGAAGGCTGGATCCTGTAAATGGATGAATGGGGCCGATTCCTGCACCTTGGTATGAGGAATGTGTCCCGAGGCCCATGTTTATGGAGCTACAAATTTGTTCTTTGATCTATTCCCAATAATAATAGTAAAGGAATGCACTTTTTGCTGTTAATATTTTGCTTAACGTTAGTCCACAGAAAGATCGTTAGTATTCTATAGATATCTTGTCAGTCTCAAGGGACACGTCATATACATTAAAGGCACAAATCAATAATTAACATAAAACCTTCCTAATCCTAAAGTCAAATATTAACATCCTCCCTTACTTTTTTCTTTTCTTCTTTTTTATTTTTTTTTGACTCCTGGCAAATTCCCAAAGAAGCCAAGGCCGAGAGTGGTAGAATGTTGCCCAGAGATGACAAAAATAATGAGATAGCCCTGTGCCTGCCTGTCTGTGCCACATTTCAAGCACGTAAGTCCTCAGTAAGCTCAGAAATTAAGTATGGAAGGAAGTGCTTTATAATGTGTCAGAATCCTGCAGGATGCTCTAATCAAGAAAAGGTTCAAAACATGGTACCTATAAAACAATAAATTGTTGTGACAAAAGGTATTCTTCTGTGCAATAAAAATGCTTCTTTCTGAAAGTCTGTTAAAAACCAAAATGATTTATAGAAACAATTCAATTGATACAATGCTTAAAATATGCTTATTTAGTTATTTTTAAAATTAAATATTGCTAAATGTTTCCAAAACTGAGCCGTGAACCTGTCAATAAATCCTTGTAGTAAAAGCTCTGCTTTCAATTTGCAGCATTAACATTTAGAGCATTTTAAAAGTTGCGATAGTGCCACATGTTCAAAGCAATTCCAAGTTCCAGTTAAAGGGAAACATCATGTTAAATAGTTATAAAGTTAAATATATGTACATAGTTTATTAGCGACAGGCATATTTTTTTCAAATGTCTATGCATATCTGAAAATGCTACTTATCACTATATGTTTATACCTGTGTGCATAATAAGCTGCACACTGATAGATATTATAGGTGCAGGCTTGTAGGCATCTTCAAGTTACTGATATTTTTGTCAGTGGGAAGGAACGTGATCTTTCATAACAATGAAGTAATTGTTTATTTTTTCCTTGACATTTTGTTGCAGGAATTAGACATTTTGGGTTACTTATTACCATAAGATAATTTCCACTGGTCTGCTGAAGGCACAAGCAAAGCAACGTGTTCCCTAATTCCCAGAAGGCATGTGTTATCTCATGGTAACACACACACACATTACAATGTGACATTTATTTTGGATACAGGTAAATGGACCGTACTGTATCCAGGATACAGCTTTGTGCTGCCATTAAAATCTCACTTGTACTTCCCTGCTTGCAAAATACTTTATCAAGCTGTATTGCAGAACAAAAATTTCACGGGGCACTTGTACCACTGCGATTTTAATAAAACCCAGAGAAAGACTAAACAGAAACATACAACTGCTGAAAATCTAAAGGGTTGACATTTGGGGAAAGTTGCTGCCTTCAGTCTTGTGTATGTGGGAAAGGCTACTGATACTCTCATGCACTGATGGGCAGCAGTGTGTGGACAGCTGTCTTAAAACACTGACAATATAATGGAAACATCTTACTGCTAAATGTTTTCATGACATTGCTGTCCGGGCCTGACTACAACACAGTTTCCTAACTTCCTTCAGCAAATCAGACAAAGAGCCTTCTGCAAGTCGTCTTCTCCCTGGCTGTTTGTGTTTCTCCATATTCTTAGTCAGGATTGCATCCAGGATGCATCCCAACTTTCAAATAGCTCCTTGCAATTAGTTGCTTACAAAGATGGACCACTCTGTGTGGTGGGCAGCCCTCTTGAGCCATGTCAGCCATGCTGTGGGCCAGGTCTTCTTCGAAACATTGGCCTACTTTTCAAGCTGCTTGTGTCTGCTCAAGGGAGATGCAGGAGAAGGAAATAAGGGAAGGCACCTGTCTGTGACAAGCCCCAAAATCCGTTATTAATTTCTGAATAGAATCATAGAATTGCCTGGGTTGGAAGGGACCTTTCAGATCTAGTCCAACCATTAACCTAACACTGACAAAACCATCACTAAACCGTATCTCTAAGCACTACGTCTACCTGTCTTTTAAATCCCTCCAGGGATGGTGACTCAAGCACTTCCCTGGACAGACAATTCCAATGCTTAATAACCCTTTCAATGTAAAAATTTTTCCTAATATCCAATCTGAATCTCCCCTGCTGCAACTTGAGGCCATTTCCTCTTGCCCTATCGCCTCTTACTTCTGAGAAGAGACTGACCCTGCCTTACTGCACCCTCCTTTCAGGGTGTTCTAGAAAGCGAGAAGTTGTAGGGAGCAATTGCAACGTATTTTTCTAAGTCCCTTGTAGAAGAGTCCTATTCCACTATTCTCAGCTCTTGAGTTTAAAGTCCACTGAGATAACATACAGTGAATGTGGACATGAAAGTACAGATTCATGATGGACTAGAGAGTGGACAGTGTAAAAGAGCTGACTAATTATTGCACTTGGGGATTTCCTCCAGAAAGTAAGGTCCTTCCAGATTCCCTCTAGAAAGGAATTTGCATCCACGGCACACATACTTTTAAATTATTAATAATTTATTGTATACTGCCGATGAGGCGATTCAGCCCTTTCTTTACAGCTAGCTACTACACTTGCAAATAAAGTCACATATATCATACTATAAATATGATCTTTAAACTCCAAGTTCTTCTGTGTTACAGAATCATTAACAGAGGAATCTCTTTCTTCTATTAAATGGGGACTTGGATATGGGAAAATTCCTCATGGGGAACTCCCATATACCATAAAAATGATCACAAACTCTGTTATCTTCTAAATATGGTCATAAATCATCTTTTCCTTTTTGTTAGTAAAAATCCCCCTGATTAGTTCAGGACATTAACAGGCACATTTTTGGCAATAGCTTTTTGTGCCTCAAAATGCTTTCCTTCGAGAAGAAGGGGGATGTGACGTTTGGATGGGGAGGAACCGGGGCGGCGTGCTGACTCAGACAGGGTGAGCTGCAGCAGCAAGAGCAACATGAAAAGCAGCATTCTTGTGGTGTGGTTTTCTTTTCCCTCGAAGCTGTCACTGGGACCAGCTCCCCCTCCATGGAGATGTTTCTCTGGAGGGCAGCCCCTGTCCCGAACAGAACTGAGCATGGGCTCCGGTGTTTGAGACAGGAGCTCAAGGGAGACTGGGCTCTTTGGCTTCGTCTCACAGCTAATTACATGGGGTAACATCCCAGCTGTCTTGAAGGCACACATCCCACTGGTTTCAGCGGGGCAGGAGTGTCACCCTCTGCAGTTTGGAGGCCAACTACAAAAAAAAAAGCCCAACCAGCTATGATTCTGACCATACAGTAATTATATCTCCTTTACTCATGATCATGCTTGTCATGCTGTCAGTCTATTGGATCAATCCATTTCCCTCTGGAAAGGTTTCTGGACCAGTTTTGGGGGGAGCAGCTTGGGCTGACACTTGTTGCCGTAGCAACTGGGTCCCGTGGCCTCCATGGTTTGCCTCACCATGTCACACCTGAGGGTCACACCTGAGGGGAGGCAGGAACAGGTCAGGTGACCCCAACTGACCAATGGGGTGCTCCTCCCCTGGCTGCCATGCTCAGTACAAAACCTGAGGGAGCAGAGGTCAGGGCTTGGTTTCTTTTTGGTGGTTCCTCTTTGAGGGCTCTTTTCCTGCAATGACTGATGGTCTAGGAGGACCCATCAGTTCATCTGCCTTTGATTGCCATCAGTGAGTTCCACAGTCCAGTTCCTACCCATCACCAGTCTGGTCTGGAGCTTGCTAGATGCCAGCCAGTGATGTCTCCCTGGGACCTTGAGACAGCTTGGTATATATTGTATCTATTTAATTTCTCTTTTTTTTATTAATATTTAATTATAGTTTAGGTTTTCTCTTAAAGTCATACCTCTTTTTACCTCTCTTCTGCCACTCCTTGGAGCAAGAGGGGGTAGAATATCTGTCATCTTCTCATTGGCCAACCTGGACCAAACCATAACAGTTGTCTTGCCTCTTCTTTGAGTTCCTGTGATCTGTTCAGGGGGTGCAATCTACAAATCTAAGAGGTAGAAAGACCCCTAAGAAGAGCATAAGATCGTGATAAAATGCTGATAGTGTTCTGATACTTAAATTCCAAACATCAATAGATGCACAGCACCTTCCATTTATTTTAATTGTACTACAACCATTCTTTTTAGTCCTTGAGGAGTACTGGACACCATCAGATGAGATGTGCCAAAAGTGTTTGTCAGAACAAATTGGCAAAAATCTTCTGTGTGGCTATAATTTTTTTTTATCAGCATGTCTTCCTCAAATATTTCTGGCCATATATGGTATGAACTTTTTGCCTTTATTTAGGAATTTCCTTTTCAAATCCTCTTTTTCTTAAGGCAGCCTGTACTAGGACAACATGAAAAATCTCTGGAGTGTGTTCCAGTCCCTTGCATTTGTATCTGATAAACAGATGGTTTAGAGCCTCAGGCAGTGAAGGAATATCATCACGCGTATAGAGTTTTAGTGATAACTCAGTTACTCCAAAACATTATACATTATGCCAATATTTTGCACCGACTAAGTAATGTGGCTGTTCTATCGAGGCTCCTTGGTGTGCTTTTGTACAGCTGGGATGCCGTCAGCCCGAAGACAATGCTCCAGTGAGGAGCCTGGTGTTCCAGGAGACGCTCAGCTGTCCTGAGGCTGGATCTCAGCCAAGAGGGCTCCTGAAACGTTTTCCATGGGCTACATCCTAATGTGTATTGCCTGTGCATTCATAGAGTTCCTTCTAATGGGAAGGTGGTTTGCAAGATAGCTCTGGGCTGGCTTATATTCCACTCTGGAAGCGCCCGAGTCAGAGCTCCCCTCTGTAGAACTAACATTACATTGTTTTCTATGATAACTGTGAGTTTACACATAGATATTGTGTTGTGTTACTTTGTTTGCTCAAACCTCATTAAACTACATAGAGTTTAAACATACCCAAGCCATGGCTTGTAACACCCTCCTTTGTTGCCCACAGTGTTGACTTTGCTAGGACCTGCTTGACACGGTGTTCTGGGAAGACAGCCCCAAGTGTGATGATATGCCCCTGGGTTCTATACCCAGTGGTTTTTCTGGCCACCACAAAGTACAGGGGCTGGGAGGCTTGGACATTAATGTTCCTGCTGCTTCTCTAGATATTGGTTATGATGAACTTTAGCATGGTGAACCCTCAGCGGAGCATTTATCTGCAGCAGCTCTGCATGGTGCAGCACCACTTTGGGTGCAGTGGTGGGCACACAGGGTACAAGTGCTGTCCTGGGGTCACTGATGAGAGAGACTATTCCTTAGGGGAACTGAAAGCTCTACTCATGTCTGCATCAACAGTAGACACACACACAGAGCTCCTCTACAGTTGCCACTCTGGACTGCTAATAGCCACATCTGCAATGACTAGTCAACTGTGGAGGCTGTTGCTGTGTGAGCTTTTGTGATTTTGTGAGAAGGTTGCTTCTGTATCACTTAGTAAGACACTGCAATGCACAGGAGTTACAGTGGCATTGCATTTCAAACAGTTTAGAAAAAGTCCTTGCTGACAGACAAATGGACTTTATCAAATACCTTTAGCAGGTGACACATAATCCTTTGATTACTAATAATATAAAAATTAGATGACCACATGAAATTAATTAATAGACCCCCAAGTCACAGGCTGCTTCTTTGATGAACAGGTTATTTATGCAAACCTAGGTTTCTTTCATACCCTTTCATGCAAAGACATCATCAGTGAGAATAGTTATTTCTTAGTGGATTTTGACATATGTCAGTTCTGTGACCCATATCGTTACAGAGAAGACACCTTGCCTTATACTTCTCTGCTTTCTAAAAGTTTTTACCTGTTGGTTGTAGAGGATGAAAACACTGGTTTAATTCTAAACTATGTTTGCTGTAAATTTGCTCTGAAATAGCTGAAGTTGGTTGTGATGCCTGTGTAAAAGAGGATGTTTGTTAGCACCATGAGTCTATCACGTGATACGTTTGATGGCTTTCACCCATTTGCGAGTATATGAGAAAGATGCCAAAGGACTGTGGGCAACAGGAAATGAAGAGATCCTCTGGACACGTGTAAGGCAAAGAAGGCATTTGGCAAGCTGCCTCTTGAGATCAGAGAAGCAGGATCAGGGAGGCATTATGCTGTCATTTAGAGACCAGAAAATAGTTAGAGGGAAGGAATGTCGTGTAACCAAGAATATGTGTCTGCATTTACTTGGAGTTAACAGCATGGAAGGATAATATGCTATTTATACTACAATATACTGTAATGAAATTTTTGCAACTGAATGGTATCAGAATAAGTTTATTTTTTGTTAAATAATAACAAAATATATGCAAAAATATAGGTAGTGTATTGGTTTTTGTTTCAACAAGCCCCTGCTGAACTGACCTGTTGGTAATTGGGTGGGTAAATAATAAAGCAAACAGATGGTCCAAGTTAATTGAATACAAATCAGGACCTCCACTGGAAAAGTGATAGAGACTACAGGGTAAGAATGGCCAGTGTAGGTAATGCATTTGTTCTTGAGCATCCTCTAGGAAGTGGGATTGCACACCATGTGCTGCAGGAGGGCCCTACAGTTACCCCAACGTGGGGTATCTTCTCCAGAGTGCCGTACTCTGGGATGCAGTCATTAGCGCAGATCACAAAAGAAGCTAATCCATGACATTCCTCCCCTGCAATGCCTGTGTCAGGACTCTTTCCAGGGCAATGAGCTCCATTTCAGTCCTCTGAGGATTCTCTGGGACATGCTTCAGGGCCTTCTGTTGGGTTAGGTCCAGGAATCGCTGGAAGAGATCCCTCTCTCACTTCTTTTTCTTTCTGAGCTACATGTTGGCCAGTCAATCTGTGTGTACTACTTACTGCTCTGGGACAGCTGGGGCATCAAGAAGTCTAAAGCAGATTTTTATTTTTTTTTAAAGAAAGGGTTTAAAATTGTACTTTCTTAATATCATGTCTATAATCTTCATGCTAAATGCAACATTGTTCCCTATTTGTCCTGAAAACATTCTCTAAAGGTGTCTGCATTCTGGTGGGTTTTCTGAGAGAGACCACAAGGGTCTGTATGAGTGCCAGTAAAACTTTCTCAGAAAATGCACAATACAGCATTGTTCCTACAGTGCTGGTAGTTACTGTTTTTTGAAATATCAATTAGTAGCAAATTCACACATAGTATTCCAGCCTGGGGTCTTTATAGACCCCAAAACTAGCCCCACATGAAGTACTGACCCCAAATCTTCTACCTCCTAATCAAAGCCTGGCCTGGAAAATTTGGCAAGTCCCAGCCACAGCTTGCCTACACTTAAACACCAGGGAGCTGTGTGGTATGAGATGGCAGTGACCATGGCCCAGCAGCAGTTGTAGGAAGTAGAAGTATGGAGGATGTGGTTCCAAGGGTAGAAGTTCTGCAAGACCATTAAGATTTGTTTTCTTTGGCCAAGTCATTCCTGATGGTAACTTACTCATAAACCTTGCATGAGGCATCTGCTTGCTGCTCTGCTAGTTTTCTTTTTGCCTCTGAAAATTGATTGTGAACCCTAAGACATCAGGAGACAATTTAACTTTGCTCCTTAGCACCCTCTACAATCTGTCATTTCACACTGCTACTTGTGATGGCCACTAGCTGTACACTGCAGTCTTGTAGTCCACACCACTGTTAAAAGAGCTGCTAGTTCTGATTTCCTCAGGCTGAATATTTGCATGTTTATAGCAGCCTGCTCTCTCCCTCTCTGAGGCAAAACACAGGTTCCATAATCTTCTATACAGCTATTCATATGCTGAGTGTTGTCTGGAGACTTAAAGCTATGCGATTGATGCAAGTATCTCCTATTCCAATCTGAAAGATAGAACTTTGGTAGGTTGTGTTTGTTTTTTTTTTAGATCACAATGACTTCTATATACTACGCTTTCCCTTAAAATCACTCATAGCTCTACAGCCTAAGTTACAGAGAGATGGCTGTGGGCTGGTTATGAAGAACCAGGTCTGCAACAGGGGCCTACTGTGCACTCTCAAGCTGAAAGTGGTGGTGTACGAGTACATAAGAACACCTAATTTCATTTCAGAGTCCGTAAAGGGGACATTTTGATCTCCTTTGCAAAAATGAGCTCTGACTACTATTTGATGAACATATAGAGTTATGGGAATAAAAAAGTATTTCAGTAATTATGTTTTGCCAGATGACAAATACAGTGGAAGAGGGCTAATTAGGAAGTTGAAAAAAATCATCACAGAAATACAAATACTAGAAACATAATTTTCAAGTAATGTTGATCTCTTCCAACAGCATCGTGTAGACAATTTTAACAGAAGAAATTAAGACAAATATAAGCTATAACTGATAGAGGTAAGCAACATAACAGTCTCTTAAAAATACTGCTGACTGACTTCACATTCCAGAGGCTCTGCATAGATCATTCCCTGGATAGCGTTATGAATCATTTGCCCATCCCAATGTTTTGTTCAGACAACAACTCCACTAGTCATCTGATTTGTCAGACAACTGGATGATGTCGAATTTCTCCTCTGGGTCCCGCTTTGTGCCCTCAGGCTGAGAAAATGGATTGATTTTTAAAATGGGACCCATCATGCCAGATTTCCTGAGCACTTCAAATGAATGCTCACACAGAGTCGTGACTAATGCTTGCTCAGATTCAGAGAGCATGTCCGTGGCTTGCATGTTCTCCTTTTGGTTGAATAACAAAGAAACTCCAGTCATAATGAGATCTTTCAAGAAACTTCTTGTAAATCAATCACTGACAACTGCTTGTCTTGGTCTTGTCAGTTTTTAATTAAGATGTTACGCCAACAAGCGATGACAGACGTGAGCAGCACAGCCTTCTTCAAAATGTCCAAGTACGGCTGAAGGTGAGCACGGGGGACGAGTCACGGTGCTGCTCGCAAATACCAGCTGGAAATGACAGGAATAAAATACAGACAGATATTTCTTCTAGCTCTTTGTGAATACCTGAATGTGCTCTGTAACTCACTGCCCTGGTCCAGGCCTGTATGTAGTCCCAGAATAAATAAGGTTCCTGTACTTAATCTTGCATCATCTGACTGCGTGACATCAGCATTCATTTGGCGGTGCTGGCTTATGAGGAATGATGATGGCTCTGTGTTCCCATCCATACCCTCTCCTAAAAATCACTTTACTGTCTGGATTTTAAATCAATTAGCACATTGGAGGAAGGAAGTAGCTGTTACTCAGCAGTCCAACACTGAGCGTATCTTTCCCTTCACATCACCTCCTTCTGGTCATTTTAACTAACGTGGGAGAGGTGGTGACACACATCCTCACAGGGTGCCAAAGGATGTTCATGCAAAGCTAGTGAAGACCCAGAACTGATGATCCAGATGATATGAGGTAAAAGGAAAGTAAGGGATTTAGAGCTTAAATCTTTTCAGGCCACCTTTCAATATCATAAAGAGGGAAAGGGAGAGAGGAAGGGCAACTCAGTTTAAATTTTTTTCTAAATCTGCCTTCTTTTGAGGTGGATAACCTTAAAAATAAAGAGAAGAAACCTACTGATTCAAGGCTTGTGAAATCATCTTCTGTCCCTGGACTCATAACCAATGTAGTTTTCTGCTTAGTCAGGAATCGGATATTAAGGAAATTGGACCAGATTCACAAGAAAACTTGAGGCTTATTTGGAGACTTTTTTTTTATCTTTGACCCTAAATATGAAAGTTTACATTTTTATCATTCAGTTAGTCAACTCAGGATTACCTATGACATAGGGACTTAGTGAGGATTTGTAGATGTCTTTTCAAAGAGCTTTTGTTCCTACACTATCATGTAGTTCAGGCTGGCAACTTCAGAATTCCTCACTGGTTTTGGGTTGGTTTTGTTTATGTCAAGAAGTGCTTTAAACAGCTTAATATCAGTGTTATTATTTTGCTTTTGCATTAGTAATTCAATGTCTTAAGAAAATGCCATGACTTTGTCTTATTTTTATCCTTCCATTCTTTGTAGAAATGTCTGAGAGTTAAACTAACTGGAAGAGAGTGGAACAAAAAAAATCGGTTTTCTCATTTTATTTTATCTTGGCACATTGCATAGCTTTTACTTTCTCACTTTTTATGGTGTTTCACCTACACTGACAGCTAGGGCTCAGTTCTACACATGGATCCAGCAGTTATGTGGTATTTTATTTTCTGAACCCTGTTTTCCTTGCATTCTGAGTACACAAGGCAGATTATGGCCTTAAAATGTACCTTTCTGCCTGTTCTTTCATTACAAGAAACTCCTTTTAGACTGTGCAAGTTCCCACAGTTTGGTGCTCAGTGCACCAAATGTGTTCAGTAAATGTATGTGAAGTATGTTACTTGCATGGCCCAGCATGTGCTATTAGCTCATAGTATTTGAGAAATAATTTCACTGTAGGAAAGGCAGAACACAATGTTAAGGAGTCAGGCAGAATTGCTGGGAAAGCAAGAGAAAATACTAGCAAGAAAAAAAAGAAGAGGAGAGAAAAGGCAAAAGACTAAATCAATGCTATGTAGTTAACAACTCCATAATGATCGATAAACCCCTGCACTTTTCGGAGACAGGCAGGGTAACCACAAGAACATTTACAGAAAAAATTATATAATTACAGATCAGGAAATAACATGCTTGTTCATAATTTCATCATTACAACCAAGTGATATATTTGTAGGAAGAAGCAAAACATATTCCCTTTCTCCCAATAAATTATTTTGCCCTTCTTTAAATAGCCAGTTATATCCCAGACAGAGAAGTACTTGTCCATATCTACCATTCATTCTGTTCCTGAGGTTTGCATTATTGCTTAAAGAAACCGTATGAAACACTTTGCCTTGACCCATAGTTTCTAGAATTTTCTATAACTTCTCTCATTTAGAGGAAAGGATAGGATTGTAGTTAAGGTATGGGATTTGGGCTCAAAATGTAGGGGAGCAATCCCATACAAGTTATACCGGGCCTCCTTTGGCAGAGAGCTGCAGGGCATATTTTCAAAACTTCTGATTTTTGTTGTGTTTGGTTTTCTTTGCCCAGTTGGAAGCCTGGCTTTTAATGCCTCCAACTCCATCTGAAGTCTGTGGGACCTGTGGTTTTTACCATGAGCAAATAAAGCCCAAGATGCTCCTAAAACCAACAAGAAATGGCACATCCCCAAATTAGAAGCCATGCTTGAAAGTCAGGTTTTAAATCTGTTTGTGATAATTCAGAATATCTACTTTAGGTGGCTGGGGACTTAACTGTCTCTGTAAGGATCCCAAAGCTCCTACCTGCCAAGCCAGAAGCTTAAAGGTTGGCATTGTGAATATGTAGTTCCCTATAAAATGAGATTACTGTCCCATCGTGCAAGGACACTGTGAGGTTGAACCCCTGTGCACTTTTTAAGTGCTTGGACACTATCAAGTGTACATCATGGACAACATTTAGAAACAGTAGAATAGAACTGTAGGCACAGAGCAGTTACTACCAATGTCCCCCACAACAGAATCCGTTGAGTAGCCCCTGTTTAACTATATCCAAAAGTGACACCAGCATCAACGTCTTTATGTCTGGGAGAAAGAACGATGGTGGTCAGCCAAGCAGAATGTTAATACGTTAATATTAAGAGCCCGATACTCATCCTTTTTATACTTATTCCAACCAAGAGCATCTCTCCAGAAACTGATGGATTTGCCTCTGTGAAATTCCTTCAGTGAAAATGAAAACCGGTCTCTGACTGACAGAGACTCCTCTCCTCAGTTTCAGATACCAGGATGTACGCAATACATATTGACAACGACCAAGTTCAAGTTTGGTTTAATCCTCTTAATGACTTACTATATGTTCTAGTGAGCTTGATGTCATATGGGGTTGTCATCCAATAATAATAATTATGGTACTATCAAATAAAGATTGGCTTTTACCCTAACTAGAGCCTGTCACAACAGCAAGGAGGAGAGAGAAGGCAGAGACCCTTCACAGCCTTTCTCCATCCTCTCTGTGCATAGGCATCCAAGGAAAACTCACTTTGTCTTTTGCAGCCAAAAGTGCTTTGGATGAGGGTCAAAGAAAGAATAATGGCACCACCAGCAGCTGCCAAATCTCTTCCTGATGTGGGATTTACAAAGGTTCTCATGGACTGTGGAATAATTTCAAAGGACTTCTTTATTGCCATGGCCTGGGGTCAGGGGAATAAGCCTTCTGGAGCAGAGTAGGTTTCCCTCTACCTCAGGCTATTCATTCTAGCTGCAATCGCAGAGCAGAGTTTGACCTACCGGTCTCTCCCCTCCAGAAGATCCCCAAAGTCTCTTCTTACAGCACCTAAAGAAAATCAGCTGCTTCTGGAGATGAAAACATTAGCGCTGAATTTGCCACTACCCAAAGCACATTGTGCAACACTGTGGAGGGAAGAGGCTGGGCCAATGTCAGGGGAAATAGGTGCTCCTATATAAGCAGCACCAGGAGAGAGAAGCCAGAAACCAGTTTTCAAAGCTCTATGTGAAGCTCTGAGACAAGACTACAGCGAACTATGTTTAAAAACTTAACAAATAAACTGAACAGTTAAAACAGGGAATTTTTTTTTTTTTTAATTCTCTGGAATCTGTGGTCTGAAGCAAACACCTCATCAACTTGTTTGAAAGTCCCAGCCTTCATTTTCTAAAAGGACATTTTAGCAGGTGGTTATTACTCTAAGGTGGTTGGACATCTAAAGCTCAGGCAGGGCAGATAAATACCAAACTCCTCTTCCTGAAAGCAAGGGTTTTGTGCTTCAGAGTAGCCACAATTGCATTGAGGCAACAAGTGTGAAACTCCTAGAGAAGGTGCCCAGCACTGGGAGACCACCCTGGTCAGCAGGACCTGCTCAAGGGGTCTGGCCTTGTACATAGCATTTCTGCTTAGTTTTTTTTCCCCCCAGTCCCTTGTTTCATTAAACTCTGCAGACTGCTAGATCACCATGGCTGGTAGAACTCGATTTATTATACCTTTTTTTGTTTTTTCTTCTAATGGAGATGTTGTAAGCTTGTGTAAACATTGCATCCTAGGTTCTTGGACATAGTTGTGTTTTGTAAATGAAAGAAGGCTGGAAATTTTCTTTCTTTGCTGTTTTTAGTGAAAAGGCTATGGAGGGTCACTCTGTTTTTATTGTACCTCACCTTATAATGTGGCGGAGGTGCTCAGAAACTCATTTCTGGTTTACTCTGGAAGATACCAAAGCCCTAATTTTTTCCCACATTCTTTATTCACTTTTCCGGCCTCTTCTTTCCACAACAATCACAACTGCTGTCGCTCTGCCTAAAAAAACCAACCCATCCAGTAAGGAAACAGGCTGAAACCCCGGGAGTGGCTGTAGGCTGCTGTCAGTTTAATGCACACCCTTTCCATTAACACTGAAGCTGTTGATCACATGGAGCTAATTGTCACAAAGCAAGGACAGGCAATGAGCAAGTGTGTGCAATCACAGGTCCTGTCCTTGGTCCATGGGAATACAAAGCCCATCCCCATGTCATTATTCTTCTGGAGTCCTGCCTTTTGATCAGTTAATTAGGACCTGCTTTTGCATGATGTGAAGTACACTGAAATGCCAAGTAACTTCAACAGGAGTTGAGGCCAAGGTTTCCAGGCACTGAGCACAAAAGAATAACAAGAAAAACTCCCCCTGACAGGGTCTCTTTTCTTGGCTGATTCCCTGCACAGAGGGGAGCTTATTACAACCTCAGAGCAGATTATCTTTGTGTCTTACATGGTGAGACTGATGCAGGAGAGGGTTTCTGCTGCAGATTCCAGCCTCAGCAGCACCTCCTTGGAACTGCTTCTGAAAGTGAATTTACAGCTTCAAGACTACACCTGCACAGGAGATGCCTGTGGCAGTCGGTAGGGAATGCGGCTAATTAAATAGGAACAGATTTTTGAAGATTACTTCATCCAAGAAGCAAAAGCTAATAATTATATGGAACAAGATGATTACCTGGAACAAGATGATAAAACTGCTAATGTTCCTGTTTATAATATGACGGTGAAGCTTCTCTGTTAAAGCTGGGCTGCAACACATTGCAGTTTATTGGCTATTAATACAAGAAATAATGCTGCTGGTATTATGTCAGAATCATGCTTTTCTTCCAAAAAAAATTCTACTTGGAACTGACCACAGTTTTCCATGATGTATCCTCACCTGGGAGGAAGGAAGGCTTAAGAAGGGAGAGTTCTGGTTTTGCCTCATATATCAAATGTGTCTGGGAACTTCAGTAGATGTTGAAGGATTGGCCCTTTCTTTGCAGCAACGGAAAAAACATAAATCCAAACATGATTCTACGAGGCAGCGAGTTGTACTTAGATCAGGATAGATCTGTGATCCTGTGTGTCCCTTTTTGTGTGACAGAAATGTGCTGATGCGACGGCCACAGCTATCCCTCTCTCCTGGATTTTGTTTTCAAGGGAGGGCTCTGTCACTGTGCCCATTTGGCCGAAAGCTGCCAGAGACCTTTTGTTTGCTGCCAGCCAGGGGGGTGATTACAGGGTGTGCCCAGCCCATGCACCCAGCCATTGCACAAGCAAATATAGCAGTTAAAATGTTGATAATTCATCTATCGCTGCTGAGTTAACTCCTCTGACCTCTCTGAGGCAGGGTCCTAAGTTCTGTGCAGGCTCCGGGTTTGTTCTCCGCCTGGCCTCTGTGCCTTTTTATTTATCTACACATTTTTGCTACTTTTCTATATCTCTCTTAAAGAAACATGAGTTTCTGGAGAATAAAATAGCACCTTATGAGAGGTGCCAATGTGTCCTACCACAAATGTAGCTCAGTACAAGCGCTGTCTAGACTCAACCACAGCACCCTCTATATTTTACCAATGACCCTCTGCAGGACATTAAATTACTGCTTGTTTCAGAACGAGCTCTTCTTTCTGCTTTACCGTCTCCCACATCTTCCCTGAAGCCATTTATAATCGC
The DNA here is from genome assembly GCA_004320125.1 of Scolopax mira. Taxonomy (NCBI): domain Eukaryota; kingdom Metazoa; phylum Chordata; class Aves; order Charadriiformes; family Scolopacidae; genus Scolopax; species Scolopax mira. Next base: position 4,220 of record BJBW01008487.1, on the reverse strand, counting down.
CTCTGCAGGTTGGCTTCAAAACTCTGAAAGCATCTTGGCATCTGGCAGCCTAAGTGTGCTTGGTGCTGTATCTCCACACCCATACGAAACCTCCCCTAAGGGGGGATCTTGACTGCAGCGTCAGCATTGCTGAGGTTTCAATGCACCACTTAAGTCTTTGGAAATTTTTAAATTCTTTCAGATTCCAAGAGATGGTTCACCTCTTGAAAGCTAAGTATGACTTGAAAAGGCTCGTTGGATCAGGACTTAAGGCTTTATCTGAGACAGTATTTCAGGTCTGGGACTATATATGGCCTTTTGCATACCTGTGTAAAATCTCCTGCAGGCAGGGATCCCAGAGTCTCTGTGTTTATAGGATTGAGCAGCTTATTTTAGGTTAAAAGAATTTTGATATGGATCTGTTGCAGTTGCCGTTTGTTTTTAACCATTTGTGCAATACCTCAAGACAATTGGCAGGATTAATAGGTTAACAAAGCTATATTAATTAATATCATAAAGTTGCTTTGAAAAAGGGAAGAGCTAATTAACTATGAAGCATTAGTACTCCAACTGAGAGAAAACCCAAGGGAAACAGTCTACAGTGTAATTAAGAGGAAATACATTTTTTCTTTGTGCCCTACTGTCTCCTCACTGTCCCAGTCACTAATGATTTTAGCTTGGCTTTCTCAAAGGTTTTTTGGTCTCCCTCTGTCTATGCCACACAAAAATACCCAGAGGTATTATTTTGTATTATTTTTAATTTTGTGAACTTTTTTTTTTCTGGAAATACCCTTGATGCAAGCTGTGAACTTTTCTCTTTCCTACTGTGACATACTCGTGAAGCAGATTCTTTCTGAGATGGGAACAGCCGTGCTGGTTAAGATCCAGCCTCCAGTCACCAGTAATGCAGGCAGGCAGGAAAATGGGGCATGCCACAGCAACCCTTTCCATCCTATATTTCCGCTTCTTACTGTACATCCCACATTTCTCCTGTAAATGTCAGATGAATCACTGATTTATTACAGCCTTTTTTTTTTAATCTCATTGGCAGTCAATCTGCTTCAAACCACAGTGCATTTTATTAATTTGCCATCCTCTAGTAACAATCCTCAAGAAACAAACAAACAAAATGACAAATTACAGACAATTAAGGGAGAGAAAAAAGTTAACAAATATGTGTTTCCTTCTATGAAATTCTAGCTGTCCTGAGACAGGGTTAGAAATGAAAGACTAATGCCCTGCTTTTTGTGTTTGGACTTCAATCACCTGCATAGAAAATGTTTGTGAAGGTGCCCCTGAGTAAGGAGCTGGAGGAGAATTGTCAAACTAAACATCATATAAAGTGAAAATATGTACGTTCTTGCTGTAAAAATATCTCCATGGCAGAGCTTGGTCTGAGTTGACCGCTGGCATCCAGGAAACAAATGTTTATAAATGTCTAAACCAGAATTTGCAAACATGCAATAGAAGCTTCAGTGAACTAGTCATCAAAATCTAAAACCCTTGTCCAGATGAAAATCATGGAATTGTTGGAGTTGGAAGGGACCTCTAGAGATCACCTAGTCAAACTCCCCTGCTAAAGCAGGAACGCCTAGAGCACATCACTCAGGACCCAGATGGGTCTTGAAGATCTCCAGAGAAGGGGACTCCACAACCTTTAACTGCATTAGTATAATTGAAAGAGTAGAACAAACAAATAAACAAAAACTGTAATACCAAAGCACCTCCACAACATATAGCTTATTGCCTGTTAAGAAGTATCTTCATGCATCTGCAGCAGTGATTATGCCTAATTATTCAGTTTAAGAAAAAAATTCATAATAATGAACTATATTTATTTTTTAAAAGCCCAGAATTCAAACCTACACAGTCCTTAGAAGTTTTTATGCACCTCCAGTTCTGCTGTGTTAGTGGAGAGCAGTTGGTACAACCCATACGCCTGAGCCTGTGTCCGATGTGGGAAACACAGCAGTGTGGTGTCACCAGGAGAGTGCTGCGTCACTGAAGAGTCTGTCCTTCACCGCACGGGGTAAACCAAGCTCCCTAATCTCTGAATGAATAATCTCATTATTTTCCTGAGAAAACATTTCACCGAGCAAATGTAGTCGAGTCTTGCCTGGACACGTTTTCTATAGGTGGGAATTGATAATACATGGATGAAGGTGTGGATGCCCTTCTTGATGAAGCCTCTCTACATTAATCATTACATGTCTCATACATGACAAAAAGCGTTGATGGAATAGGTTTAGACATACTTTTGAGTTAGAACAAAACCCATGTCACACCAGCTTAGCAAACAGTTTTCTTGTTGGTGATTGTGTGGTATGATGCAATGGAAAATTGCTAATAAAGTTCTGATGGGCTGTCAGCTCCCATGAGCTTTCTCTGCCGGCAGGAGGGTGTCCCAGAAACAGAGCAGCTTCCCAGGTCTTGCTGCAGACACCTGCCTGGGACAGAAGGAGGGGAGGATTAGGATCACCTTGGTGAGAGAGGCTTTTCTCACAAAAGGGGTTTTGACTTCGAGGGCTTTATTTTATTTACCTAGGGTTGAATTTCTTTTGTCACCTTCCATTAGTCTGTTTAATCCACATGGGCCAAATTCAGCGCTCGGTCTTATAGAGGCAGGCAATGCACTGTGGTTCCTGTTGCTGGGCTAACACTTCACATGGTGAAAGGTTCCTACTATCTCTTCTGAGAAGTACTGACACTTTCATTATTTGTCTCATGCTTTGAAATCTGGCAGGAAGAAAGTGATCAGTACAGAAAAGAACCTCATTTTTCTTCTGTGAATTTCTCTTCAAGTATTGCCACAATAGAAATGATTGAAAACTTACTATTTCCTCACTCCTGGAGAAACTGCTGAAAAAAAAAAAAAGATTGGCAACACATCAAAATTGTAGCTGATTACAAATATTCCAAAGAGAGGGATTTGTGCACCACCAACGCAGCTGTGAGAAACGATACTGCACTGGGCATGCTTGGAAGCTGCCGGAGCAGATGGAATGGCAGCTCTGGGAAAGAAGAGCAAGTCCAAGCTTTTCCAGCAACCACCTGGTGGTGTTCCCTGCCTGAAAGACACCCAGGATCCTCCAAACTGTTTTCTCCCCCATCCCATATCTGCATTTTTCCCTACCACGTCCCACGGATGACCTGGAATAGAGTTCTCCTGGTGTTCCAGACATGTTCCAGGCTCTCCTGCCTGATACTAGGTCTTACCCCTTTTTAGAGAATTCTGCCTATTCTATGGGTCAAAAAAACCCCAAACCTCCAGTCCCATCCCAAGCTTCTCACACTTTTTACTCTGGGTTCTCTACTTGTTGCTTGAGGAGAGAGCATTGCAATCTGGCACTTACCACTTATCCTGACAATCATTCTAACCAGCAGGTCATCCATGGCAGCCTTGGAGAGAGTGGGAATCAGTTTGGGACTGGTTGCAGCTTTCCTTGGAAGGACGAGGGAGGCAGAAGTAGCCTTGTTTGGTGAAGTAACCCAAGGTGGAGCTGAGGGTCCCTCTTCAGCTGAGAGCTGAACAAGTGTTCGTACAAGATAAGGAGGATCCACGGCTCACTGGGACATTGGCACCTCCTGTCTTGACCTGCCTTGACATGCGGCTCACAGGCTATCGCTCTCCTCTCTGACAGGAGGAAGGTACCTCCTGGAAATACCTTTGCAATGCAGATTTTCAGGATGGTAGGTTCAAAATCAAAATTTTTGACAAATCCTTTTGTGATCTTTCCTTACAAAGCCGTTGTTATCATGTTCTGTCACCAGTTAATTCATTTGCTGGAGTCCTTACTAAGTGGAAATACAAACCATTTGCATTCAAAGCAAAGCAAACCAGAGGAACAGCAGAGTTCACCTGAACCTTCAATGATGAAGAAGCTGAGCCCACACTCAGCCATGAGTAGTTCAAAAGCCATTGTTCACTTTTTCTTCACAGCCCACCCCCTGGGCTTCTCCCGCTGGCCAAGCTCGGTGCCCTTGTAACTTCACAGCCATGCCTGAAGCACCTTCATTTAAACGTCCAAGCCAGGAAATACTTATGCAAAAACATCTTGCAGTGTTCACCCAATTCTAGGGCTTATCTTCTGTATTTATTATAAGGGAAGAAAAACAGGTAGAAAAACATAATGTTGCATGTTTGCTGATGATACCAAACTGGGAGGGGTGGCTGACACCCCAGAGGGCTGTGCTGCCATCCAGCGAGACCTGGACAGGCTGGAGAGCTGGGCAAGGAAGAA
>BJBW01008486.1:5405-27529 GCA_004320125.1 Scolopax mira | reverse complement strand
CTGTTTATAATGAAATAATTCACAACATTTTTTTTTCCCCTGAAATAATATCAATCTAAGCCAGAGTTTAAAAACTTAAAAGCTCCTACATACTTGCAGCAACATTTGTTTCTAATGTGCAGTTCATGTATGTTAATGTAGAAGTTAAAGTCTTATTTTGGGGAGGATGTTGAACCTACAAATTGATAATGAAACAGCAGTTTGTAAATAACTTTAATGCGATTTAATGTGTTAAAAAATAATACAAAACTGAGACCAATTATTTTCATTCTGGTTAAGGAAACCCTTAACAACCACACTACTTTTACAATTTATTGTTACGTATGAAAAAAATCTTCGATCAGTAAACTGAACCCACACTCCAGGCACCTCACAAAGCTGTGCTACTGGAGCCAGTGTCCAACCTCCCAAGCAATGGAGAGAAGGTCTCAAAGACATTCACAAAGCCAAGCTCTCTCCTCGGCTGTTATCATTTCTTTTCCTCCACAGCATCTAACCAACCACATGAAGAATATTAACTTCAGAAAGCCTACAGATTTGAGATTCTCATATTAAGTCAGTTAACAACACCTTTCATCCAGCCTGACAATAAAAAACCTCCGCAAAAAGCTGCAAATCTGGGTTTCACACATGATGTTGCCCATAAACACAAGTGCTATTGAGCACTTAAAACCCAGTAAACTTAAATTGTCAGGTTAGCATTGTGTAATAATTAGCAGGTGTGTGTACTAAAATTAAGCTAGATTTTTTTCTTTCTGAACATTTTAATTAATTTTGTCAAGTTTCTAGTGCCGGGCAATTTGCTACATCTAACAATTGAAGTAGTGCTGAAACCAAACTTTTTAATACAGTGGGGATTTCTTGTGATTAATGTATATATAAAAAAATACAGCTAACTTCCAAAGGCAAAAAAGCTCTTTTCAAGAAATAGCTTGAAGTTTCTAACACAGAGGATCCTCACTGTGCTTGCCCACTCCCACAAATCCTCTTGATGACTGAATAGCAACTAGCTAATACAAGCAAGGTGGATAAAAACTTAGCCCTACAACAGGTTATAAAACAATAACATCAGTTCATTAGAACAGGAATACTAGGATTTTAATTCTGAGCCCATTAAACCCAACTATTCTTGCCAGTGTGGTCTATGGAATTGTCATTGGCGACACGAAATTCAGGTGTGATGCTCAACTAGTAAATTCAACACCCCCAAAAAGGACTGCAAGGAGTACAGCCAGCAGGCATGGAATCATGGAACAATTTAGGTCGGAAAAGACTTCTGGAGAACATCTTGTTCAAAATACACTTCTTAAAGCGGGTCTAATTAAATCAGGTCTATGCTAGTAAAACCAACAAACCCCAAACCTCTTAACCTCTAAATCGTGAAGCTGGAAGCAAAGCACTTATTGGGAATGGTCCCAAGAACATGGCCCTGGTCTGAAGTGCAGAAATGTGCTCAAGAGTTGTTTGGGGGGACAGAATCAGTGCAGATCAAAATTCTATAAGGATGCTTTTTAAGAATTAAACCCATTTAGACGATTGCATCCCAGCACTGGGCAAAGTCACAGCGTGGTATTGAATACAGCGGCAGAGGCGTAACCTCACTGTGCTTCCTTTTGGAGAAAAGTGCTCTTTTGTGTGGCCCAGCAAAGAAACGGCCACTGGACTTGCTTTTTTAGAAACGCTGAGGGTGGAAATTACCTTAAATACATTTAACGAGGTTTGGCTAACAAGCAGAGTGCCGTCAGACAGCTCAGAGCTTTATGGTCCCTCTGTAAAAACAGGAGGGTTCATTAAGTCATTTCTAGTCAAGTATTTATTAAAAAAAAAAAAAGTAATGCTAAGTTAGACTTATATCAAAGGCTACAGGGATGATCCTGTGTTAAGAAAAGAAAAATGCTGGCTATTCTCAAGTTCTCCTCATCTTAAACAGCCTGTTCTCCAAAAGCAATGAGTCTATGCCTGTATTTCCACCCATCACAGGCACAATGCCTATTCACTACACAGCCCCACTGATGTCCCTGGAAATACCAACCGCATGGATTATTTAGAGATTTCTAGAGTTAGATTCAACAAACACATCAGAACCACCCAATTTCCTCGTTCTGTCCTAAACTCACACTTCAGAATTCAGAAGCCAAGTTCAAGAAAATCCACGTGCCCTAGAACACGTGGCCTGAACATAATACTTGTAGTTAAAGAAGAAAACCTGAGGTACTCACAGGTAGAAAAAAATAAATAAAATAGCCTTGCATTTTCTCCTTTCTTTGAAAAATAAGGCTTTCAAATGAAAAATCAAGATGATTCTACTGGCATTTTAACTCTCCCTGGATAAATAAAATCTGAGCCAATAATGATCACAGCAAACACAACAAAGAAGTTTGTATCAAATACGTGAATGCAAAATATTGTGCCCTAAATTGCTGAATGAATTTGAATGAGTGTCACTATTTTGACTGAATAAAGTTTTTATTTTGGACCTCGGGAATTCTACCTCTTGATGATGATATATTATGGGGAGAGCGGGGGGGACATGACCACTCGCATCCCTTCTTTAATGACAATGTTTAAAATCTCCAACAGAATAACATCCTGTTTAAAGAAAAAAAATGCTTATGTAAAACACTAGGATATATTAAATTTGTATTACTAATTCTGCACTGAATAAGAGTTGACTTATGCAGCTAATATTAAATTTAGATATTAAATACATGTCCATATTGTATGCAGCCTAGCTGGAATTCACTAGATTAAACATACTAATTAATTTGGTCATGGTGTGTTTCTGTATTATAATTCAGCATTTATTTATGAGGCCCACATATTCAGTTTTCTGAATTTAATGACTGCACTGTTCTTAAACATATCATTAGAAGTGCTAACATTTCGTATCATTAACCCTGTATCATTCCACAATTAACAGGAAATTATCAAAAGAATAACGTAAGCGGTTATGCGTTTTTAAGCCACTTAAAACATTTCTAAATGTAATTACAACTGTTTCATGCTAAGTGAGAGCTGATATTCCATTTTCACTCTAAGATATTCTTCACTCGAGAAGAAAAACACCCCCAGATTTTCTGATCATTTATTACTTTTAAGCTTCCTGTAGAGCATAGTCATTCATAGATGGATTTCTAGGTTATCATACATTTAGATAGAATTGTCACCTCCTTCATATATTTCAATAAGATGAAAACAGGACACAAACATGAATATTTCATTACAAGGTGGGGCTCATTTCATGGTCTAATAATACGCGAATGACTGATAAACTTTCTGAAAGGCGACGGGCATTTCTAGCCCCAGCATCACCCACATGTCCCTGTGGTTCCCCAACCCTAAGTGTTTCGGGGGTTTATTGACACCTCCCAACGTTGGCCTCTGTTGAAATCTCAAGCCTCTGCAATTATCAGACAAATCAGGGGAAAAAAAAAATATATTAAAAATCCTCCTATAATTTTGTCCTGTAGTGCTTATTAAGTCAAACAGTATTGAATGGTCAACGCACACGTGCACGCACATGTGTATATATATATTTAAAGCTTTTCATTCATCAGACAATTAAAGGTGATGGGTTTGTATACGTGTTACCATTGCAAACAGCAAAACAAGGTACGAGAAAGAATCCTTCCTCTCATTTATACCACCTTACACACAAAGTCACCTCTTAAGTCAGGCCCAAAACAGAACTGAGAAGCTATAACGCTAAAGGGCGCTTTGTTGCCCAAACTCTTAATTTTTTAACTAGTTATGGACAATGGGAAATCAAATCTGAAGACTTATCTCAACTCCTATCAGCCTGACTTACTAAATGCAAGCTAAACCCCCCAGTGTTCACAGCTATATTTTTATTTATTTATTTGGTATGAGCTCAGGGAATCCTTTGTGGAGACCCAGCATTTCTCAAGTTCCTCCATTGCTTTAAAAAGACAACATTTCTGCCTTCAGAAATGGAAACCGAGGGGAACAAATGGCAGTTTAGTAGCTGCTGCCCAAACATTAATACTTCCAATGACTTTACCTTTGCTGCTAAAGGGATACACAGACGCTCACAACTTGTGACCAAGACTTCAACCAGCTGATTTGTTGGAATATCAACCCTCGGTTCCAGCTGTGTAGGTTTGGACGACGCCACTCAACCTTTTGACAATGAAATCAAGAATATCTCTTAAGGGGAATAGGGAGGCATCAAGCACTTTGTATATTCAATAGCATGCATAAAGACTGTCTTTCTCAGAAAAATTGATTTAGTAATATGAATTATTTTCTGCATTGCCAAGTTCCCTAACAGAATGAGGTTGGTTTTTTGATTTTAATGAAAAAGAACGCCTGAGCCATGGTGCTTTTCAGGGGCACCAGAGCCTATTCGTATTCACAATGTATTTTATAACAGGGAAGATGTGAACTGTTCACACACACACAAAAAAGAAGATTTAAAGCGAAATCTTAACTGAGAGCGTTTCCTGAGCATGAGCCCCACTGTTTGTCACCTGCAAAGGAAATGACAATCACCAAGGTGAGCGGGGCTGTGCTGGTTTGCTTTAGCTGGCCACGTTTTGGCTCCACACGCTCTCATTCATAAATACAAAACTACTCCACCTACCCCAGCCCCCCCATCACCGTAACCCAGCTGGGAGGAGAAATCTCCGTAATACAATCCGCCTTCACATTTCTGCTCCCTTCTGTAAACCTGCTCAGCGCTCATTAGTCTCATAAGCATCACACCATTAGGAAAGAGAGATTTTTAAATAAATGAATAATTCGCTGCAACAAGTAACATTTGATAATTATTTGTGTGCGTGCGTACGTGTGTGTTAAAAGATGTATTATTGCTCCCATCATTCAATCCCAAGCTTCTTGAGACAAGGGCTGGGCAGTTGATTTATGTGGCGCTCTAAGGATAAAGTTTCTGTAGGATTTCTTTAAAGAGGTCAGACAAACGCTCAAAGAATTACAATGAGAATGGATGAGGCCTTTGAAGGACGACGCAGTCTTTCATTTGCTAATCTAAAGTAACACTTATTAGCAATGATGATTTCTTCAACCACTACACAGTCACCCACTCCGTGACCCAGACAAAGTGTATCAAGGACTTCTATAATTTGGGAAACTACTGTTGTATTATGGTAAATCCTGTTCTTCTAGTGATGTTTCTCCCCCCATCTCTCCTAAAAATTCTAACATGTGGCTTTCAGTTACAACTCCTACCAAAAAAATATTTTTTAAATCTATATTTTCACCAATTTTATCACTGATGTGAGTTTTCTTAAGACACTAAAAAATGCCAAGACTCAAACAAGGAAATAAGAGACACTAGTTCCTTTGTACATTGGTTTAACTCCTGTCAGAAACACTACTAGAAATTCAACACAACGTTGGAAAATAACAGCAACAGCACCACTGATTTCAACCCAAGTTCCACAACAATAGAGCTTTTATGACAACATTTGTTGTTTTCCTGAATATCTTTCTACGCTGTCACTGGAAAAAAATGAAGCTGTAGTACCTTAAAATTTTTGCAAACTGCTATTTTACACTTCTATAGTTCAGATGCAAAAATACAGATGTCAAGCTTAAATTTTGAATTTAAAAGATTTATAGAATACAGATTTTAGACTGTCATTATACAAAGATATTCTCTTTCCTTCTCAAACAAATTAATTGAAAGAACAAACAAAGTTGGCAAATCTGTTTTGCACTAAACATTTCTGCAATCATTCCAGGGGGGATAAAGGGGGAAGAAAAGAACAAAAAGCAGAGAAACACAGACTCTATTATCACACAATTATAATCCACAGCTAACACATTAGGGTTCTCATTTTAAGAATTTACCAGAAGCATGTTAAGAAAATAAAAAACAGTACAGTCAACAAAAATAATTGAACACGTCTTCTCTCATGTTGAAAACTGGTTTTGTTTTCTTTTATACACGAAGATTGCATTTACATTGATGAAAGCCCACTGTACAACCACAGCAAAGTTGCCACTATAACCTATAATGAACATTTAATATGAGAAAAGAAAAATAAATTAAAAATATTTTAATACAAAGGGATACTACAGCCTCCCAGTTTGTAGCACAGAGCAATCCAGGTAATTTGCTGACTGCAGTGGATCTGCAGGGCACGTTAATCAGCGCTGAATTTACTACAGCACTTCCAATTTCTACTCTGCTGTATTTGCTTGCTGGATTTCCAGGCACTCGTGTTGACAATTAACTTTTTTTTTTTTGCAGCCACAAACATGCACACCAAGTATCAAAAACCTCCATCCCTTAGAAGGGCACAAGCTGCAAAATTTAAAATAATTAGGTCAACTAGGTGTGGACTTCTATGTTGGAACTCGGTCTAAATCAGAAAAGCATCCCCCTCGCCTTCCCAAGACCCGCGGCGTCGATCAGCACAAAATCACTTCCAGCCTTAAACTACTCTTCTATCTCCTGTCGTCCAAGCATCAAAAATGGCACAAAAAATGTTTTACAACAAAAGTAAATATACTGTAGGGCGAATGTATGTACCGTGGGGCCAGACTTCCATCTAAGAAGGCGACTGGAGACACGGTGTGTGCTGCGTTCTCTATTTTGTAATGCCTTTAGAAGATTCTTCCCTTCGTATTAGTTCAGCAGTGGCTATTTGGGTTATGGTATTAAAATGAACCTGTTCCACCCATGTTTCTCGTGCAGCGAAAGGCCGAGGGGAGCGGCGTGGAGCCCCGGCAGCCTGGGATTCATAAACACTTAGTAATTATACGAGCTTCCGATCTGCATCAGGCCGGAAATATTTCTATGCAACGCTGCAACGTGCTGTGTATTGTTTACACGCACACTTACACTAAGAGACTCGTGTAATTACTTCAACATGAACTTAAAAAGCCAAAACCAACCAATCCTGCCGAATGCAATTAGCATGTCTTGCAGGAAATACATAACTGACTACAATTTAGATTGAAATCACTCTCCCGCTAACAGACACAAACATAAATCTTCTCAGAATTGTGCTTACTATTTTCAGACATTTCCCATCTTTTTTTTTTTTTTTTACTAATTTTTCCTCTCACTATCAAGAAATCTGTTTTTTGGTTTGGTTTGGGTTGTGGGTTTTTTTTTTTTTTCCCCAATCCCCCCCCCCCAAACTTTAAATATTTGCACGTCCCACTCAGCAGCAGCCTGTGACCACACACTTGGTTCAGAAGGAAGCGGTGGCAAAGCTGAGAGCAGAAGGTGCTCAGAGGGAGCCAGCAAACACAGAAACAAACACCACCCTCGCTACTTATAAAAGAGGGAAGAAGAAAGAAAAAAAAAAAAAGTAGTAATTCTTTCATTACCTACCCAGGCAATGTGTAAGTAGAGGTACACCTTGTCATTGGGAACCTGCCTCCTGAGGTTTGATTTCAAGCACTAAAGTGTTTAAAATAAACTAGTAGGTGTGCATCGTTATAGTACGTAGTGATGCTCTAAGACACTATTTGTGTATTTACCCATCACTCCAGACTGGAAGCAAAAAACAGTTTAAGGAACACCATTCAGTACAGATTCAGGGTTGTTTTTTCCCCCCTAAAAATCACACTTTTTTTTTCTTCCCCCTAACTGCTCTCCTGAGCTTCAGCCAGGCCACCGAAAGGGCACCCGAATCGCCTGACCCCGTGCTCAAACTCTTGGGAGCCCTAACACTTGTTTGGAAACAAACCACCCCTGGAGATGGAGTGGGCTCAGCTATCAATCACTACCACCTTAATTCCCCCTAATAAGGCAGGTTTTGGATGCAGGCTGATACATTGTGAAATGCTGTATCTAAAATTGATTACAACAGCACTCAAAATGAATGCAGCCCTCCAAACCACTTCTTTGCTCAGAAACATTAATCTCAATTATAAGGAGAGCTTCATAATGGTAATGCTTGGTATGAAAAAAGTATGAAATAAATCAGGTTTTATAAGACACAGCAATTAATCAGTTTTAGAACTAAGAAAAGGAAAGGTTGTTAAAGCGGCACATTTTTACAACTGTACCCTTTAAAGCCTCTGTAACCTCCAAAAAATTAAGTGTTTAGGGTTGTGTTTTAATTCTTCAGCTCACAGTGTGGAAACCTGTCCTAACTTTGGGTTTCAAATATATTTTACAGCAAGCTAAAACTCTTTGCAAATAATACTACACTACTATCAAGCTAAAGCATTTATTTTAAAATCACAAGGTACCCTCAGCCTATGGAGAGGAACGGCACAAAAGCATCCTGGAAGAACTTACTTATTTCACCAGTTAGCCTGGGAAGAAAATTTTATAGTAAAGACTTTGGTCTGATGAAAAAAACACACTAAAATTATTTCTGATCTTTTCCTTGTGCAGTTGATACTGCAGGAGCTAAAGTCACGTTATCACTACATTTGCTAAAACAGTAAATCTAATGAGTTTACACATATTCATTTAATAGAACAGATTATACAGTAGAGCTATCCTTGAAAGACAATAATAATACTACAGAGATGTTAATCTGATTTACAATCTCTAATGTCTAGTACCACAGTTCAAATCTGCCTCTAAATCTTCCAGAAGTACAATACACTTGAGTCACATTTTGAAAAAAAAAAACACAAACAAACAACAAAACAAACACACTTAAAAATTTCTCTTTAAAAATTTTACATTTCCTTTTGTACACTGCCAGAGAGAAGAGTCTTCCATAACAGAAACGCAGCATTCGGTACAATAAATGCAACACCTCTATAAAAATTAAAAGTACTTCTGACCTGAAGCCTCAGCACAAGTCTCTGGTGTTTTCTTTTAAGCCTGTACAGCACAATGCCCTTTCGCAAACAGCGCCTGATCCTCCAAGTCGCTCAGCACTCTCAGTTTTTATTGGGCCCAACCCAAAACTGATGCAAGTCAGTGGGAGTTTTTGCATCAATCGGCGCGGGCATCACCCTGCTTAAGGCTCACCCATTTCAACTGGAGGGGAAGGTACTCGAAATCTTCCTGAGCCAAGGCTATAATCTATTAATTCTTGGGGCTAGGAGATGATAAAAACATACTTTCAGGTTGATTATTATTATTTCTGCTATTTTAGGGGGTTCGTATCGAACAACTCTTTATTAAAAACAGCTATTGTGGACTGATTTGTAACTTTAAATCCAGTTTCTATTACTAAATCCTCTTTTAGCTTTTCCATTTAAATGGAGAATAATTACTCCTGGTTCAAAAAGATTTGACTGAAGCACCAGTCTTAACTTGCTAACTGGATTATGAATGTTTTTCTGGAATTTTCCCCCCCCCCTCCAATAAATATTACACAAAAGAATCTTCTTAGCGTGATCAAGTATTTCTTCTACCAAAAAATATCTTTCATCTTGGTGTTCACCCATGTGAACTCACTTCACTTTTTAATCTGCATCCAATACTTCAGTCCTGTTGCCTTTATTTTCCCCCTCCTCTAATTTCCCAGACCATTGAAAATAACACAGCAAAGCTAGGAATTGTAACACAATACCATTTTTCTCAATCTATAGTATTTTCCCCAAACTTAAGTGATATATTGTTCTTACCCACATAAGGCCCATTCTTCCTAACTATTCTTACATTACAACAAAGTACACTTTATGAAAATCTTCCCTTACATACAATATTAAGCCAATCTCCCAGATATTGTTAAGCATTAATAATTCTGAATAACACTTGGATTCTTTTACAAGGGAAGACCTGCAGTATTTTTCATCAGAGAGTGTCTTTAAGCGTTTTACAATTAAGTCTCCTATAGGTAACCGACCACAGCCGAGCAATGTTTCTACTTCAAAACACTCTTTACTCGACTCAATTTCAGGATGTAAGCACCCAGAGAATGTTTTTGTAAATCTGCAGTGCAATGATGTAAAGTGCTTTGCAGGAAGAAGTATGTGTATATGTATATATATATATATATATATATATAACATACAGCAGGCAACAGACAAATAAAAACAAACAACTCCAAAGACTTAACGCAAAGGACACACGATATTTAGAAAGTACAAAATTAAGAAGTGCTAAAGTTTTCTTGCAGGGGAAAAAAAAAAAAAAAAAAAAGTATTTTAAACTTAAAAACGTTAGAACTATCTGCCACCTTAAACAGCTCCCGTTAAAACTTTTCACGGGGCGGGAGCGCATCGGGAGGTCTTTTTGTCTGTTCCCTTGCGACACGACTTTCCTTCAAAGCGCCCTCACAACATAAAACTTTGAAGCCCCCGCAACCACGGACCCGCATCCTCCGCGCGTTCCCCCGGCGAGGAAAAAAAATCCACCCCCTCCCACGCGGAGACCACCCCTTTCTGTCCCCGGGGTGCGGGGACACACCGCGCCTTCTCGCACCGGGCTCACCCCGATTAATTAATTGACTCGATCATTAAGGCCCCCCTCCTGCGTGGCTCATCTCTTCAGCCTCCCCCTTCCTTCAACAGCAAAGCCCCGGGGGTACCTCCGGACCACCCCCCCCCTCCCGCCCGCAGCGCGGAGACCCCCGCGGGGGTGCGGAGGGGGGGAAGACCCGCGGAAACACCGACCAACTTCCAAACCCACCCTCAACTCACCGGGACGCGCCTCCCCGCCCGCGGACCGGAGTACGGACACGTCCCTCCGTCCCTCCGTCACCTTCCGAGCGCGACGGAGCCGACTCGGGGGAAGCACCGAAAACCGCGGCGGTGCCGAGTCCTACCGGGAGCGCGCACGTAACGCGGGCTCCCGCCGGGGCCGCGCAGCGCTGCTGAACAGACCCACTACCACCACCGTCACCACCCCCCCTACACACCTTCCCTCCGCTCTATTCCCCGCGGAGTTTCCCGCTCAAGTTGCGCCCCCCTCCCTCCGCGCCCGCGTAACCCTACCTGGGGCGCCCCCGCGGGAGGGAAGGGCCGCGGAAATCCTCCGCGCAGCGGCGCGGGGAGGGCAGCGGCCCTGCCCCCGACCGGCCTGCCCGCCCGCCGCCCTCCGCGGGCGCGCAGCGAGCCTCGCCGCCTCCGCGCAGCCGGCAGCAGCGCGGGGGAAGAGCGGCGCACGGCGGCACTTTGTCAGGCCGGGGCGGGCGGGAGCGGGGGGCGGGCGGGAGCGGAGGGGAGGGCTGAGAAGAAGGAGGGAGGGCCAGGAGTTGTTGCTGTACCCCCCTCCCCCTTCCTCTTCTTCCTCCTCCTCCTCCTCCTCCTCCTCCTCTTCTTCTTCTTCTTCTTCTCCGCGGGGGTTTACGCGCCCCGCGGAGTTGACCGTTCCCCGCCTCAGCTGCGTGGCGGGGCGGGGAGGAGCCGCCCCCCCGGGGGCTGGGACCGGGACCGGCTCCCACGCTGCTCCCAATCATCGCGGCGGTGATTTGGGGGTCACCCGCGCCGGCGGCACTTCAGCCTGATGATGATGATGATTGAGGATGAGGAGGATGAGGATGGAGGAGCGGCTTCTCCCGGCTCCTGATTGCCAGCGCCAATGAACTTAACGCCGCGCTCATTTACGCGGCCCCCGGCGGATGCGGAAAGCTTCCGTCCGCCGCTATTTGCCATTCATTTTTATATATATATTATTTTTAAAAATATTTTAATTTTTGTTTATTTTTAGCAGGGGAGGGGGAGAATTTAGGGAAATAAGCCGCGATCCCCTATAGACGGGTGCCCAGGCCGGGGGGAGGTACGGGGGGGGCTCCCGGGGGCCCCCCGGAAACCCTCTCCTGCACCCCCCCCCCCGGCCTGGGAACCCCCCTCTTTTCCCACACCTGTGGAAAATTGCTAAATGAATGTTTAGCTGGCTACCCCGCTGCAATACTTTGAATTTTCCAAACTTTAAAAATTTCCCGATTCCATCAGGAGAGAGGAAGGAAACCGGAGAGGGGAAAAAAAAATAAAAAAATCACTGTATTCCCTGGAAAAATCACTGTGTTCCCTAGAAATGAGCGGGAATACCTCATAATCCTTAAAAAAAAAAACAAAAACAAAAACAAAAACCACCACCAAAAAAAACCCAAACAATAACAAAAAATCCAAAACTACAAACAAACAAAAACACCCAACAAAAAACCACAAAACCCAACCAACCAAAAAAAAAAAAAAACCCCACAACAACAACATCAACAAAAACCCACCAAAAAAAACCCAAAATGAAAAAAAAAAAAACAAAACAGGTTACTGCAGATGTTTCCAATGAGCAGTGAAGGAACCCTAAAAGAAACCCACCGGTGTCTCAAGCATTTTCGAGTGGGCAGCCAACGTGGAATTCATAATATTGAGCACACAAGGGAAAAAAAACAACCCCAAACCAGTTATTTTATAACCGAAATGACTTTTTTTTTCATCCCTAGGAAACATGGAATATCATGAAGTAACCACTTTCAAATGCAGGTTTGGAAAAGTTCTTTTGAAGGCGCCCAAATCAAACCACCGGGAATGGAAAGGAATAATCTGCAGTGATTTGGGGGGGGGGGGGGGGGGACGGGACACAACTCCGAAGCGATGGGATTTAATTTGAAAAGGAGAGGTCTCTGGGACCTCTCCAGAGAAATTTCGGTGCAGGTGACTGCCCAGGCGACAGAGGTAGGACTGGAACCGTCCTGACGTTGTCTTTCAAATAAACACACACATGTGCCACCGGCCCCCCCCCCCCCCCCTTCCCCCCCCAAAGGTTCGGTCCTTGCAGGAAAGCACTCCAAGTGTGAAAATGTGAATGGCAGAAAAGTCTTTGTTCCAAAACACGCACACGGGAATAATCTTCACCCTGAACGCCCGCCCAATGCTGCGATTGTTGCTGCACAGTGTAGAAAACAGCATTTCTGCTGAACTAAAAGCAAACCTTCTATTTTTGCGAATGCAGAATTTGCCAAAAGTGGTAAATTTTGGCACTACTGCTGCGGCCGTTTGCATTGTTTCAGCACAACCCCTTCATCCCCCACTGACCCCAACTTTTTACCGCCTCCAAATCCACTGGCTTAAGATTTCTATTATAAATAGAAAGCCGATATAATTCCTTCCTTGTGCAAAGCTCACCGGATAAACAACAAACGCCAACTACTTAATAATACACATTTGAAGTTCAGAATAAGTTACTTTGGTGCCCTTAACCTGAACGTAGCTGAAGCGGCGTTACCAGGCTTACGGGAGTTTAATTAAATTTCAGCCTTCAGAGTCTTAAGCTCATTTGCAAAGTGTGCGGGCACGTTTGTGTCAGAGCTTTGCAGGAAAGTGTCTTCCTAATGTCAGCTCTTAAATGTGACTAAACTCTCTAAAAATCACAGTCCAGCCCTTCCTTGCTCCTTTTGATTGCCGCTACGCTTCCTATTTTAGTAGAGAAAGAACAAAAGGAGACCTTTTCCTTATCGACTTAGAATTATATCTATATAGATAGATAGATTTTTTTTTTTTTAAAGTGTGATTATCACTAAATCTTTTTGGCCGGCAGGTGTTAGCGAAAGCAGAACATCCTCTGGTACGAGACATGCCGGCTCCTGCGCTGATGCCCCCCTGTCACCCAAAAAAAAAAGACAAAATGAAGACATTGTCACGTTCTTCCCAAACTTTGTGAAGTGCTTCTAACGTGTCCCGCCGGGAAACTCGGGCTTTCCCGGTTTTATCAGCACCTTTTCCTCCCGGGATTCCACCCACACTCTTGAGGATACTGGGAATAACCCATCCCAACCTCTCTCTGCCTTCTCAGGGCTCCTTCATCCACGGCCGGTGGGAGGAAGGAAAACGGGGTCTCACCCACCCTGTTCCCCCCCCGGGGCGAGCGCAAAGATTGCGCTTTTAGCGCAGCCGGGTCGGGGTTGCCTCTCCGCCACGCAATTAGCACCGTTACCTTCGTAATCACAGCCTTAATTAATAAAAGAAAGAAAGAAATTATATAAATCAAAGAAAGAAAGTCCTCCTTCCGCCTGCTCCATCAATCTTGCTGGCTGATCCTAACATGGCAGCAACTCTTCCCATTTCTTCCCCCCCCCCCAAAACCGAGCCCCGGGGAAGGGACGGCGTTACCGGCCGCTCGGGCGGTGGCGATTCTTTCCCCCCTTCCCTCCCCGCTTATACCGCCCCCGCGCAACCCTCCGCGGCGGGAGGGAAAGCGACGAGCCGGCTTGTGACCACGCTCGGCCGTTATCCCTGGCGACAAACGCACCTCCGCACCCCCCCCCCCCCCCCCCCCCCCCCCCCCCCAACCCCCCCCCGCCCCCCCCCCCCCCCCGGCCCCTTTTCCCCCCCTGTTTTGGGACAACTTTGGGGAAGAAGGCGGCGGCCTCCGCTCCGCGCCGCTCCGCCGGGGATGCGCCGGGATTCCGGCGGTGCGGGGGACACGTGGAGTTAAAACACGCACACGGTTCCGCGGAAATCCTGCCTCTGTCTCGCCGGTTTGCCCACCGAGCCCGCACCGCTGCCAGCAGCAGACCCGGAGAGGCGCTTTCCCCGAGTCTGGAATTGCGGTAAAATTGGAAAACAAATATTCTAATCTGATCACTGACAAAGCCATAAAGTTAAATAGCCGTCTGCAGAGGGAAATATGTCTTAATTACCTTAATTAAAGCAAGATAGGGCCTTACACACATTCATTTGGAAGCCACTAAATGTACTGATTATCATACAAATCAACCTTTAAATGGGGGTCATGCTTTTCCACTACATTAGTTTGTGTTCCACCGCATGAAACGAAGCTATATGGGAAGCTGACCTCTGGTGAGCACCGTGCACTTCAGCTGCACACAACTGCTGACCCTCTTCACTTGGGTTCTTAGGAAGGAACCTGAAGGAGTTTGCATATGATTTGGAACACACACACACACACACACATACACAAAAAAAAAACAACCCTTAACACTGCATGAGGAACTCCTGCCTGAGCTAAACTTGTGGCCTTAAAATCAAGCACATCATCATTTTAATCACCTCCGTATCCGTATACCCGGGCCACCACGAAACGCCGTTCTTGGGAATTAGCACACCAGGCCATGAAAAATTTAAGATTTCTGTTTGCTGGCATAACGCTTTCCCAGAAAACTGTAGCTGGGGGTAACCAGCCATTACTCCCCAGTAATGGGAGGAATGCAGAAGATTTAGAGCATTCAGAAGTCAATATACAGACCTTATACGCGCACGCAGAGGTTTACGTAATAAAGTCACATTTATTCAGAATTTATGATTTTTTTTTTTTTTTGCAAGAAGAAAGAGGCCTTGTTTTAAATAAGCTTCACACCCATAATTAACAGGGTTATTTTTTTCCTTTATAGCTTCCTGTCTGAAAGATGTATGAAAAAAATCATTCTAAGAAATTCTACCAATTAACTGTTCAAATAAAGGAACTCTCCAGAAAAGATTATTTGAAGAAAAGATAAGCACATAGAATGAGGAAAAAAGAAGCCAAATGTGCTTTTGTGTTGTCTGTTTCTTTCCTTTTTCCTTCTCCCCTGCCATGCCCTCCTCCTAGTAGAAGACATCACTAATAAATGCAGCCTGGGAAATATACCTCTCTAACTAAAAGCTTTAATGAAGGACAACGATCTGCTATTTTATTTTGGATAATTTGGATGTTAATTGCTCTGATGTGCCTAAACAGAGATTTTCTTAAAATAGGTTGAAAAAAAAAATTCTTAGGCGGTTTGGTAGTAAAATATGTTGCATTCAAGATGACTGCTTTCATTCCTGGAAGACAAGAGTTCAGGCCGTAGAGTGGTAACAATCTGTGTTTGTTCCTGTCTGCTCAGGAGAACTGTTTCTAATTGATCTGGCATGGAATTTAGTTGGAAATGTGTATGTTGCAACCTAAGCACAGTCCCTGTATGCTTTGTAAAGTGATCACCATATGGGCCTTATTTGAAACATTTGAAGGTTTTTAGCCATTAACCTTGTTTAAACTGAGCTGTAAATTCAACTCTCTGTGCTGAAAAAAAAATAAATATATATAAGCGTGTGCGGACATATACCTATATAGGTGTGCATATATGTGACTATAGATATACATCCACACACACACATATATATGCATAAACGCACATTACAGATGTGCATACACACTGACTATTAGGGATCATGAACACATGCCGATTATTTGCATATTATTACTAATTAATAAAGGTAGTAGTTACATTTTTTAGAAAATCTGGCAAGTGAAAATAAATGTGGATCAGAAGAGGAAGTTGCTGGTATTACAGAGACCTTTTCAATAGATGCCATTTTAATATTTGAGGGTGTTTTTCTATATTTTTTTTGTTGTGGAGAAAATAGGCTCAGGCCTATTTCCACATATCAGAATATTTTTTAACCACTCTCCTGGTGTCATGGAGATTTAATTAAGAAAGCCCGGATAAACTAACAGCAAAGCTGTCTGAAGTTCCTCCACAGAAAACTTTTAGGAGATAATGGTTAACTGGGATTCTTTCAATCGTAGAGCCAATTATCAATTTTTAACCCTCGAGACTCTTAAGAGCGATTTCTTGTTCTGAATGGGAACCGAAGGGCCAGGCTTTGTTACAGGTAACAGTGCTAAGTTATGAATGCTGATGGCCTTCTTGTACAGCCTTAAATTACATTGAAAAAGATACAGTTTCTTTAATTAAAAAAGCTGCACTGAACTAATCCCTCTAGCTGAAAAAAGAAAAGTTTTAAGCAATCTCTTTCTGCTCTGGGAGAGAAAAGCAGACAATACCATAACAGATCAGAAACATAAGCTATAGTGTGCAGCCAGGAGCACAGCAGGGAACTGAATACTGCTCCGACTGTGTCATTTTTTAATCCCCCATCCCAGTTTTCCCCGTCTGACCTCATGCTGAGATGAAGTTATCACAGAAGACAGCTTTACTCTCACCAATGAATCCAACCCTGGATCTGTATTATCCTCAGCAGATCAAAACACCGCTTTCATCAAATAGCATTATCTGCATAAAAGGCATGCAATTGCCCGATAATTTCACCCAAACTATGCTATTCATTTAAAGGACAAGAAGAGAAATGTAATTCATTCCTTTTTTTCCCCCTGGAAAAGCTAACTTATACTTCACTCATGGGAACTTTTCTTCTTGTTTTTTTTTTTTTTTTTAACACAAGATCTCAAGAAGAGGTCCATTAAAAGTTTCCCCCCGGTTTACAATTAATTGTTAGAGTACCCCTGTGCCGCTTGAGTGACACAAGTGTAGTTATGCAGAAAACTGGCAGGGAGAATTCACAAAGCTTGCTGTAGCCATGATACTGATTCCATTAGCCATGGTTCCGCTAACCCTAATAATCAAATCATATATGGCATAATTGTAGCAGCCTAAAAATAGAGAGCAGCTGAAGATATTTACGGGAGAGTTGGGTGATGTGGTCTTTCCTACAAATAGAAATTTTAAGCCTAATGGTTTTGCCCTAGC
Organism: Scolopax mira; assembly: GCA_004320125.1. Lineage (NCBI taxonomy): Eukaryota > Metazoa > Chordata > Aves > Charadriiformes > Scolopacidae > Scolopax > Scolopax mira. The sequence goes on along the minus strand of BJBW01008486.1, from coordinate 10,208 downwards.
ACAGAAAAGCTGCACCACAAGATCCCCAAATATCTTCACTAATGTATGTGTTGTTTATAACAAACATATATTAAAAACTCGCCCCGGTGCCCTGTCTGGCAGAAGGGGAGGTGTGTGATGCTGTGGCTCGTTGGTTTCATCGATAATACGCTACAAGCCGTACAGTCGGGACGGAGGTGGGCAGATTGCTCCAAACGAGAGCCATTACCACAGCCATTCCATGTGGACTATTCCACCTACTCTGCAGAAAATTAGTTACATGAGTCTTGGAATTCTTCTGCTTGTAAAGGGCTTGTGCACATCTCATGCTTCTTTCACAGAAAAATCATAAATTACGTTTTTACTTTTTTTTTTTTTCCTTTGTTAATACTCATATGAGAGAGCAAAGGTTATTTTGTGTGGGAGTCTTGTGCTTTCTAGGTCGTGGGCAGGAGGTGTTCCTGTTTCTGAATGGGAAGCGTGGATGTTGAGCACCAGAAGCAAGCGCTGATTTGTATCTGGCAGGGGGAACTCTCCCTTTCTTTTTCTAACAGTACAAAGACCTTAGTAAGTCCTGGGGCTGCAAATGCTAAACTAAGTATCTGTCCTGGCCTAAATATTGCCTACTCTATACAATACTCTCCTGTCACTTTTCTTTAGGACCACTGGACAGGTACTGTTCTCTATTCAGAGGATAAAACTTTTATTTTCCAGCGTGCCTTTGATACTTTTTAAAACAGGAGTTCTTTGAAGTGGCTCAGAGGTTTGGAATCACAGGAGTTGCCTCAGAAGAGCTGGATTCCTGAGCCTCACAGAGGTGCATCACACATTTACCGTGGGGCTCCAACCTCTCTGTGTACACACAGACACGACATAACTTCACACTACTAAAAAATATCACTTTAGTCCACAACTTTCTTGGGTCTTTCCATCCTCAAGACAGAGCTCTTTTCCCTCCTGATTTCACCAAAGCTTTGGATTTCCAGTGTTTCTTTACAGAATTGTATATATAAATATATATATTCACTTTCCCTGTCAAGTGATATCTTTTTTTTAATGGAAATACTTTCCTATCATATCTGATGGAGGATCCCGATGAAGGAACTCTGTATCTGAAAGCTTGTGTCCTTGTTCCAGCTATATCAACTAATCAAATAACTATTTTTTTTTAAATCCTTGCTTTTTATCTATTCTCAGAACATCTCACTTACAGCAACGTAAATGGTGTATGATTATTGAGGATACATTCATCCAGTCCCATTGCTTTTTGGGCCCATGTTCCTAAACGTTATTTACGATCTGAACCCTATTTGTAGGGTTTCTCACGTGTTTCCATGGCAATGCAATGGAGCTTCTTAGTGAAACATTTAATTTTCTTTAATTTTTTGTGGCTGTTGAAATGGGTTGTACTGCTAGGTATTCAAACCAAGACTCTTGTGTGAAAGGAACAGCATGAGCTGAAAATGCTGATTTCCCACCGCAGTATGGTACTATGCTATGTATCTTGGTATAATCATATGTGGAGCCCCACATATACCACTAAGAAAGGTGGTAGTTGGGAAGCAAGTTGTATCTCCCCTTCCTCCAGACTTCAGGGGAACTTCTTACCTACTATCTCATGGAGCAATGGCATATATAAAGAGCTCTACAGCCCCGCCACCCATCCAGGTTATGAAGAGGAAAAAAAGTATGGTAACTCTGGTAGTTTACTAAATTAGAGGTGTTTTTTTTAATCCTTCTATCTGGTCATACTATGGCAACCGTAATCAAGAGTTCCATTAACATGCAGGCATGTTAACTGCATCCCAACCTGTTGGCATCACCTTCTAAAAAGTTACAAGTAATATAATGCAGAAATCCCATCCTCTCTAGAGAGACTTCCCTTTAGAAAAACCCAGGAGGTGCCATAGAGAAACAAGCATTCATATATACTGACAGAGCCAGCAGAAACATTACCAGAGATGCTAGCATTGATGCCCTTCTATCAATTTTGCTAGACCAGAATTTTTTTAACATTTATGCTATTTCAGGGTATGCAAATTATCCTCATTCTGGATTTCCAAATCTTTTCTGTTCAAATGTGTTTATTTTTCTGGCTTGAGAAAAGTTCACAGCACTGATATTTCTTTAATTTTTTTTTTTAATCCTAATGGAAATAAATTGACTTGAATATGCAGAGCTCTTAAATCACTAGAAACTATATTCGGAAAACTCCAAATATCTTCAGCAAAAATGATACACAAAAAGAATCGCCTACCAGATAATTCTGCCCTCAAATAGCAGTTCTGAACAGAATTGATTTCAGTCACTTAGAGTGACCTAAATTTGGATTGCATGATCCTCATCTCATATTCAGAACAATGTGACTTCCGTATGCGCATGCAGAAACACAGCAGCTTGAGTGGGACTCTCTCCTCTTTTACACATCTCACCTCAGCACTGGAGAACCACCAACTGTGGAGACAGTTTTGGCACTGATGTACATTTGGACTGCCATAGTCCCTTCCATCATATGCTTTCAACCTTCTGTTTGTCTTTTCTTTCATTTCTCTATTAAATATGGAACATATTAGTTAAGGTGACATTCATAACTTCTAGATGCATGAGTTTTTTTTTTCCCAGGAATTTAAATATAGATAAATGAAATGGAATGGGGGATGGAAACAAAAATCACTTTTGCTTTCATTATCTTTTTTTTTTTTTAATTCTCAGCTACTATCATATCAGTGCAACATTTGCGTTGCTAATTTCATGGCAGCGTAATTGCACACAGCATGTCTGATTCGGCATTACTTCTGAATTACATTGGATCAAGACTGGATCTAAACCAGTGCATTCATCAAAGCTTTCAAGAGAAGATGAATAATGGCAGGATTTTTAAAAAAGCTAAAATTGTCATCAGATCACTGAATACTTATGATGCGTTGATGATATCATAACAAGGAAAAAGGGTCGAATTTTAGAAAACCAAAATCCCAGTGTGGCATTAATGCCAGCTCTCACATTTGCTGACTCAGAGAAAAGCCATCCCCCTATATTGGGGACAGGACTTGCAACAAAGCAAAATGGAAAAGGAAATAGGCCTTAGCAACTTCATTTTGCAACATAAATCTTTTTGGAAGCTTTCCAAAGCACACTGCTAGTGTTCCTCTTTCAGAAAAAACAGTGAAAGAAAACTAGTGAAGAAAACTGGAAAAGTGGAAGAAAACTAGTGAAGCCCTTTGCATATGTGTACTGTAAAAAGGCAGCTGTGCTGGTTTTACACTAATCATAAAGAAAAGGAAAATCACAAAGAAGCAGCAGCAGCAATCTATAGCTCATGTGCTGACAATGCTAGAGGTCTGCATTTGTATTGTCCCATTACAGAATAAACAGTTCTCAAAATAATCTCAGAGCAGTACACTTGTAAAAGGAATTCCATCATAGGAAGTAAAAGACTAGCTAAAGAAATCTATTAATTTAATGTGGCTTATAACCTTCCCGAGAGCTCCTGGGGAGGTTGTATCTGTAGAGCCTTCCACTTTGGCCACACCAGGCACTTTCTTTCTCTGGCAGCCTCTTCACTAGTACCGAATTTAAGCGACTTGTCTTCATTTTAAGGATTCTCCCACTGCCCTTTCCCATCCTGCCAAGTCATCGCTTCCTTACTGTCAAGAGCTCAACACCCATGGCAGCCTGGCATATGATGCCAGTCGCCGTTGCCAACTCTTAAAAAGTTTGATATGCATCTCTCGGCTTTTTTTTTTTTTATTTCTTTTTTTTTTTTTTTCCATGGTTTCTCTCACACTTGGAAGAAATTCTTTGTAAAACACACAGCGCTCTCATGCTCTCTCTCTCTCTCTCCTTTTCTAACTGCTTCTCAGAGATTTTTCTTTCCCGTGCTGCCTTCAAAAAGCCTGGACAGTGTCTGGATTGTGCTGACCAACACTCCCAGTGCTGCCATTAGCCAGGCCGCCTTGTTGCTTTTGTTTTATGCTCAGATCGTGAGTTCTCTGGAAGCAGGAAAAGTCTGTTCCATTTATGCTACATCTAATGTGGTGTGTCTGAGAGCCCTCGCAGTCTGAGTGCTCCTCGAAGCCACGGCAGTACAAATGAGTAACAACATTGGCAATAATCAAATTCGCACACCACTTCCTTCGGTAATTTGATAACAGGTTCCGTGTCTATGCTGATAATATTCCTCATTTTTCTATGTTTTCTATACGTGTTAGTACTGCTTTGGCTTAAAGAGGTGCATGTGTTAATCCTCATATAAATATCACACTACTTCAAGATGTATGCTTACTACACATTAGCATGAGAAGGGATGTGCAAAGAGTGGTGAGGTTGCTCTGTCAACCCATCAAAAATCAGCCACTCCCATCAATAATCAAGGCTGCCCGTGCAACTGTGATTCAGTATCCCGCTTTTAGATATAAGGATGCTCTCTTTAATGATGAAATACTTAGTTTGTGTACAGGCTAGTCTTATTTGGAGGAAATGTAATCACTGTGCAGGTTTATCTCCTACAATCAATAGATTTTGTCCCATCTTTCTTACTACATGTCACTAGAATGATGCACCGAATAAAAACATTCTCAGTTCTGTCATAGGCAGTTCTGTGGACACAACTTTTTTCATATTTTACATTGGACATAAACCTATTGGGGCCCAGAATCAAATCATTTGACCGGTCTAGAAATGCTGGGTGCCTCATCTGGAATACACAAGTAGGCCAAAGGCAGAGCATGCTGGGCTACGTAGCATTGTATGTGTTTCCAGAGAATTCCTGACCCAGCAGAGCCAACTGTGAATCACAGAATCACCTAGGTTGGAAGGGACCTT
>BJBW01008485.1:72708-120704 GCA_004320125.1 Scolopax mira | reverse complement strand
TGGAGACATTCAAAGTGAGGCTCGACGAGGCCCTGGGCAACCTGGTCTAGTTGGGGGTGTCCCTGTGACTGCAGGGGGGTCAGACTAGATGACCTTTGAAGGTCCCTTCCGGCCCAGATGATTCTATGATTCTATGTAAAAAATAAATCCAGCTCTGTACTCTTGGCCCGCTTGCAAGTTCCAATTTTGATTGTTGCTGCCATAACTCCATTTTACTAGGGCACAATAACATTAAAGTTGGTAAGAGTTACTATCCTGTAACTTGCCTGTTCAAATATCCTTTGGAATGGAATCAAGGTTGATTCCACATTTTTACCTTCTAACAGAAAAGCTGTATTTACAGTTACATTACTGTGCTGCATATTTTTTTTCAGGGCCTGAAAAACAGTGAGGTTTCTTTCAAGATAGTCACCTGGATTCAGTAGACCTGTTAGCTTTTGAAAGCTACGCACAACTGTGTATTTCTAGAGGCATGTTTTTGTCATCCCTGACACTTGCCTGCTGCTGGATCTTGGAAGAGTTATTCCCCCTATCTATACTTCATGTCATTGCTAATCAGTAGAGCACTTTGAGATCCTGCAGTTCATTGGCCAGGGTGAAACAGTATTGTTATTATAACTATGAAGCCACATATAGACATTACTGAATGTCTGAGTTTTCCAAATAACCTACACCTTGTCATTACAAGCACTGTAACTTCCTGAAATACAACTGAGAAATAAACTTGAGTCAAGTTTAAACCCTTAATGCCATACTAATTAAAAAGATAGTACTTGTGTTAAGAAATTTTTCTTAGGAGGAAATGTTTATAGGACTAGGCTTTTATTTTAAGGAATAAAGTGCTGAAAACATTGTGGGTTTTTTTTTTTTTTTAATTCTTCATGCAGGTCAAGACTACTTATAAAAGATACATACGTATATATATGTATAGATTAAAAAAAAAAATATTTCTGATAACTAGCTGTACAGTTGCCTATAGATTGTTTCAGCTCTGCATGTTCAATCTCAGGTATACATTCACATCACCTAGAAATTACAACAGATGTACACAGCTGGGTTGCTAACAATCTGAATATTACTGTAGTTCACAGTATTCCTTAAGAAATATTTCAGGAAAATTATTGTATATATTCTTACTTTAAATTGGTCCTGTATTTAATAACAGAATATTGTTTCACTTTCAAATGTGAAGTTTAATCCCCTTTAGGGAACATGACTCATTACAATTGAAAAAAATTCTTATTTTCTGAGAATTTTTCTCACATTGTTTTCAAAACTTTGAGTTACAGGACCATATTCTTATATTTTATGTCTTAACGTTACTCCTGAAGGGATTTGATTCCATTTTACTTGAGACCATAAAACTTGCAAATGCTGATGTTCTAGTCTGAAGAAAAATGTATCAACAATCCTCAGAGGAAGGATTGTTGTTTCAGATGCCTCTCAAAATTACAGATCTATCAGAACTGAAACCAAAGGCATGGTAAGTGATACTATCTGGAATCTTACTCAGATCCTACAGAACACAATGGAACAGATCATCAAGGGTAGGTGACTGGATAGGGTTTTTTCATTTGTTGAATCTCAGTGCAGAAATGAAGTTCTAGTTTTTATATTTTTCTGCTAAAACTATGGAAAAGATAATTAGGGAATTTCCAGAAGCATTTTTTTTAACCTTTAAAGAAGCCCTTGTGTCAATACACTCCCTACATTACCCATTTTGCAATCAAGAGAACAGAGTATTTATTACAGTTTCTAAAATTCTACCAAATCAGCTTCTTTGCAGTTTTGTCTTAAGAAACCTTATGCAAAGTCTATAGAGACCACATAAAATAATCAGAAATGTCTTGAAGGGCTTTGCTGGTCCATGGAATAAAGTATCAAAATAAACACTGGAGCTGGAAATAAAAAAGACTACTGTATAAGTTACTTTAAGAGTTATATTAAAAAGCAAAAAGAAAGACAAAACCAACTTAAAAGACAAAGACATTGAATTGGACATTTTTAATAGATTTTTTGCAAGACATTGTAAGCAATCTGTTAATTAGAAGAAAAGACATCACCAGTCAAAATATCTAGGATCTAGATGCTGAGATCTCTTTCTTCAGGACTAATCATGAAAAGAAAATTAAATGTTAGGTGGTCACCCTAAGTTCTGAATGGCTTAACCCTCCTTCTTATGATAAAGCAATAGAGAAATCACAAAGATTGATGACTCTTCATTTCAGCCCTACACTGGATATTGCATATAACAATGCAGGTTCATCAGTAAGAAGCAGTCTACAGCCTGGAGAGAAAATGAGCCTGTGAAATTGTGAATATTATAAAGATTCTCTCTAGGGTCTAGCAGATGTTGATATCCACTGTCATAAATGTACTTGAAGTAATGAGAGTATTAAGAGACTGTATACAAAACCAGTAGAGGTTAGTAGTAAAAAACAGGGAATTGATTGACCTTTAAGCAAAATAAAATAGAATGTAAAAGGAAAAGAGTAAAACTACTTTCCATCAATGCTTTCCTACTGAATTAAATCACATATGAATGAGAGCTGATGGTAATCATTACAAAACAGAATTAGAAATCTTGGAAAAAGCAGTAAAGAAAGAAAATGATGTGGAAAGAAGACTATGGCTAGCAAAATCAGTGAGTATAAGACATAGCTTTTACATATATCAGGAATAAAACAGTTCTCTGATCTACAATAACCCTGATCAACAACTAAAACCAAATAATAGAAATAATAAAAATGAAGAAGTGTACATATCTGTATCACAGTACAAAAAAGAAATATTTTCCATTCAGTAAATATTATAGAGCATATTTTAAAGTTGTACTAAATGTGGTAATTTTAACAGCAGATCCATTTATGATTTAAAGGAAAAAAACATCAAAGTTGGTTTGGCAAGGACAGCTCAGAAGCATAAGCCTGACTGAAACAGCTCTGTGAATAATGGAGAATTGTGATGGTGATCTATCTCTGACACTGGATGTCTGAACACCAAAATGTGAGGTCTTCCTCAAAATATGTGCTGTAGTTGCTAAAAGAATTCGATTATTGAAGTCCTATTTGTATTATACAGAAACTGAGAATAGATGATTAATTTGTCTCTTCGTTCTTTATAATGTGAATTAGTCTGAGAAGAACATTTGTAACATTCTGCAGCAGAACCAGAAACTGGTTCAAAAAACTCCATGTGCAAGAAATCTTAGGCTATCATGTTCAAATACCTGGTAACAGGTGAGCAACACATGTGCCAATGATTGCTTTTAGGCAGTCTGAGATCAAACGCTTGGTTGGCCAGAAATGTTGTTTTTAGTAATACCTTGATTATGGAGATTTCTGAATGTCAAAAACGTAATAGCTGTTTATGGTGAAAAACCAAAGGTGCCTTTTCTCCTTCTCCAATTTGCTTTTAGAAGTCATGAAGAGTCACGAGTCTACCTCAGAAACTGATGCACCCTGATATGATTAAAATGACTTGCAGAAAATAGCACAGTGATACAACAGCAAAACAAAACTGATAATGAATGATAACACCCCTCGGAGAACACTGCCAGTGCAAGGAGGCAAGGCAGGTGACTTACAGTATTTCAGTGGCTCATTTATTTGATTGGAATATCAGTTCATCAGGGTAGCAAAAGCAAATCTGCTTCTTAAAAGAGTTCAGAGAAAACATTCCGTCTTTCTTTTTAAATTAAAGATGTGTAGAAAGCCAAGGCAATACAAATACTGTGAAATAAACATACTCTCCAGTATCAGAACAAAGACACTGCTCTTCTTTATCCTGTTATTAAATTTATTACACACATTTTATACACACACATTTATTACACATCCTGCAATTGATATGTCAAAATGTGAAATAGGAAACTAGTGCACAGATATCAGAAGCTGTCAAATTAGTGTTTGTTCACCCATCATCTGTGAATGGAAAAAATCTGTATGTTCATGGTTAAGTAGAGACTGAAAACAAAACAGCACCTCTGAGGATATGAAATCTCAGTACTCCCCTAAAATAGCTCCCAGCCTTCAGAGGTGAAAAGGAAGAATTAGGTGACTGGTAAACCTTGTAAATTACTTATTTTTAATTGAACTGATGCTCCCACCATGCAATAGGCAAAATTTACTCCAGTTTTATCAGAGTAATTCCTACTAGATTCCTGAAGTAAATGTTTATATCTTGCCTCCAAGTTGAATTTGGCTTGCTTGCTTCTCTTTCTCACCAGGCTAGAATCAGCTGCGATCTATACATAATTATACAAATGTGTTCGATTGTTATATGCATGTTGGGTTTGATTTTTTCATTTTACTCATCACATTAAACATTTTTCTTTTTTTTTCAAAGGAGCTCTGAGTGTTTGCAGCATACAAGAAACAAGCACAAGCAGCCATTTGTAACTGCACAGCAAATGTCTTAAACTAAAAGTCTGGACAATTTCTGAATGGGATTTGCTTTTGGTTGTTCACACTCCTGACATCTCTTACTTATTCCACTTATTTATTAGAACCAGTATTTACAAGTATGAAGGAAACAGATGCATGGCAACATTGATGGGAAATCATTACACTGATGGGAAGTCTTTACAGATAAAACAAATTAATCAGATGAAAAATATTAAGACTTTTCTTAAACATTTGCTCTTTCTTACAAGAATTAATTGTTGGTGCAAGACCTGCATCCCGAAAAGGACTACGGATTTCCAGTTTTAAAAAGTGAGTGACCATATTTGACACATCCAATGAAATTAATTTATTGAGTTTACTGCTTTCACAGTCCAGTGAAGGATTTTAATTTCCAAATTATTATTAAGAAAAAGTCACACTACACTCCAATAAAAAGATTTATGGGATATGAAAAATCCTTAATCTTTTCCTTTTCTATAATACTGAGTTTATCATTATTTTTAGTGTACAGCACTGGTAAACTAACTGAACAATTGCCAGCAGGAGTCCAAAGTCAGATGGAGATGAAAGCAAAAAAATCTAAGTGTGTGTATAAAAATACAGAACTACAAAAAAAGCTTCTAGCACTGAAAGATGAAATCAATCACTTCAGGCAGAAATCATGTGGCTGCTTTTAATTTTTTTCTTATTTCTCAGATGACACATTTGGAGGATCAGAGGAGCTTTATTGAACTCTTAGTAGTAGACATATGGACTTTGTGCTTCCTAAGGTTACCTCTGTTTAGCAAAGGGCTGCAAGTTTTCATAGCTGTTAAAATAGTCTTTCTTCTAGATAGCTGCTCCTCTTCTATAAACACTACTCGGAGACTCCACATGCAAAACAGGTCATCATCAAAGATCCGTTATAGGTTAGAAGAGACCTCATAACTCTATATGGACTCAGAAAACATCCATTTCTAACTTTCAGAAGCTTTACTGACTCCCGTCCCAGAAATCTGTTTTCCTCGGAGGCTTATTGTATATAATATTGGGGGGTACATGGAAATTGGCTTGGGATGGAAAAAAAATGAGAGTGACTGAGACACCTGTGTCTTAGAAAGTGTGAAGTAGTAGTCTGTTAGATACTGAGAGAAGTCCAGATGAGAAAGAGAGGTGTTATCAAAGTTACTTATAATAATGCTATTATGTCAGATCCTGGGAGAGGCTGAGCATCTGTTGGTCATCCCCAGGGACCAAAGAGACCATTTCTCTGTTTATAATGAAAGGCACAGCAAAATTCATATGCTCTCCCAAAGGATCTTGATTTCTTTCTTACTTAAATAGTATTTGTAAAATTCACTGAAAATCTTAAAAAATGCTGTAACAGCATAAAATATTACAGCACCAGCTCATACACCTTGGTTGAAAACAAGGTTCTACAGCATTCATATTTCAGCTATTTATGCATATCATCACTTTCTCTGTGCTCTTATTTACACTTTATTTGCCAAAATAGACAGATTCTTCACTTATAAGAGGTGTTTTGGGATTGTTTTTTTTATTTTGGTGACAGATCATAGGAGTTTTGAGAATACTCCAGATCTCATTATTTTGGTATTGATAATTTTTGTGTGTCCAGAAAAAATTTCTTGGTTATCTTTTGCTTTAGTCAAAAGATAAAGCATTCATACATTACAGTGTCTCTCAAAAAGAAAAAAAAAAAATTAAAAAAATCTCAGTTGTAAGCTTAACTGCCTCTTTATTTTACTTATTTTATCTCTCTTTACAGCTGATTGCCTGAATCTAAACTAAGTGATAATAACACAACATGTCATGATCTAATGCAAGTCATCTCAACCTCAAAATAAATTGCTTGCCATGAGAAAGGGACATGGTACAATCTAAAGTGTGATGTATACAATACTGTTTTAAGATGTGGTGTTTTGCACAGAAGAAATTCCTTAAGACGTTACAGGTACAGCTGTACAGTAGGAATCAGTAATGAGGTGATATACGAATTTTAGCAGATCAGGTTGTAATCTATGCAGCATCTGGCTATATTCTACCCCAACACTAGAGAGAAAACAAGTAAACATTGGCTTTGGGTGAGAAATGTGACAATAGTGTATACACATAAACATCCCTTTAGATGCAGAGAGCGTTTAATTGTGAGCTTGTCATTATAAACTCTTTACATGTTACAACAGATTATTGCTTCCCTCTATGTGTTTTTTCTTAAGTTCTCATCAAGGCAAGGGAAAAATTTATCTTTTGCTGCATATCATCGAGATATGAATTCTATTCAGCATCACACTTACATTTTTAAATGACTTTGATGCTATAATAATGCACTAACACAGCAGCATGCTCTGCATATCAATGGTTACATTTCTTATGCAGGTTCGCTTCTGCCCAGTGGAACTGAGACTTTTTTAGAAAAAGCAAGGCAAATTATTACATTTGCTGTTGGGTCATGTAAAAGAACTTCACAGAAATGCATAAGGAAAACAAAGCTCTTTTCCACAGCCTTTACAAAACTATCAGCATGCCACTGGTATTTTATTTCAGGCACTCCTGACTCACAGGTCACTGCAGCTTGCCAGAAGAGGATACAGGATGGAGGACAGAGTATCTTTTTTCTGATGAATTCCTTAGCTGAATGTGCCTTTCTCATCTTGTATTTAAACAGAGGATAATATTCTTAGGTCAAGAAAGGAATAAAGCCTTGTTTTCACTCAGTTCAATGCTGACAAAGTTGGAAGAGTGGACTTTCTGCTTTGCTTCACTCATCCTTATAACTTGTCTGTACAACACCATACCTTTCTATTCATTTTAGACAACTTTAAAAACTAACACAAGGCAAATACGATGTCTTTATGAATAACTTAATCTGTCAAAACAGAACTCAAGCTGAGTTCCCCAAGGTTGTGGCTCATAAAACCAGTTAGGCTCAGTTGTAAAGTAGAGCCTCTGAGTCAATGCAACTGGTCAGGCACCTGAGACAAATCCCACTCTTCTGAGCCCTGCTGGTTGCTCACACGTGCCAGCATAGGGCCTAGGAGGGATGTCTGCTTTTTATAGACATCTGGCTAACAGAAAACAAATTCAGCCTTTCTTTTCTCAGTTAAAGACAAATGCTACCTGTCAAAGGAACAAGGAAGTTACTGGGAATGGAGAGGTCTTACTTGCTTGAGTATGGGGTGGAGGCCGCTCTCCTAGCTTCAAATCCCTTCTCCAGATTCAAGGACTAGATGCTGGATGAGGACACACAACCTTTCTGCTTTAAAAGAGAACTTGGTTTCACTCCTGCAAAATGGAGTATTAATATGCAAGATGCTTCTTGCAATGGCATCCCTTTATGATCAATAACTGGTACTCCTAAATGTGTCTATGAGAAAAAATAAAGAGCCTTGAGACTGTCATAAGATCTGAAAAAGCCTTTGCATTAAATGTGGCAAAATGAACTTTTAAGTTCAACAAAACTCCCATTTTTTCAGTGGCAGTCTCGTTTATGGCAACAGCAGCCCAGTGCTATTTGCAGGGTTGGAGGTTAAATGCAACTGACTCAGTTCAGCTCAGATACAAGAATGTTGTTTACAAGCAGAAACAACAAGCCATCCTAATGAGACTCTAGGGTGTAGATTAAGAAATAAGAAGAAAAATCTCCCAATTAAAATTTTCCTAAAGGTTGAGGGCTTAAAGCCATTACACATTGTGGTCATATCTGGATGCAAAAACAAAACAAAACCCCCAAACTCTCTTAGTTATGATGAGGCAGAACAACAGAGGGAGTACATTCAAAGTCAGACAGACTATAGGCAATCTTTTCTAATAATAGGTATTTGTCTAGACTTAAGGCCAAGTTCTGAGAAATTACTATTGTTGAAATCAGCGAGAACTCTGCTGAGGAAAAAAGAAAAAAGTGAGCAAGGTACTTCAACATTTGGTCATAAAATGCTGCACACTGAGTAAAAATGCACAAAAGGACCTTGAATCCCCTTTCAAGGAAAAATTAGTTATTTCTGATTGACATTTTCAGCATGCGCCAAGTGATGCAGGTTTGGGTCTTGCTTGTTCATGTACTAATTTCTGTTTGAAAACATGAAACATTTATGTAATGAGTCAAGAAGAAACCTCAATCTACCTAATTAAAGATTACAGTTTTAATCTTGGAAAATTCTGAGCGTCATCTACAGAGTCTGATTCTGGATTTCTTGCCTGACTCATTGCTAGCAGTACAAGTGCAGGACCCACTCCTGTGAGGACTGGATGCCCACCAAAATTATGTTTAGCTAGGGCCATACTGGGCTGACTTCTCATATAGAGACTTCTCATACTGACTCTATGTCTGTCAGTAGCACATAATGAAGAACGTGGAATGAGTTTCTGTATTTTATATATTTCTTATTCTGAACGTGCAATAGACAGAGTGCCTAAGGGAGAGCTGAACAAATGCAAAACTTCTCAATTTCTGGACCTCCTCAATTTTCAGGCTTTTGTACAGCTCAAGTCTTTTGGAGAGCAGTAGTTAACAGCTAAGCCTTGCCAGCTTGCAGGAACAGGAGTACAGCTGTACACAAGTTCAGATAACACCACAGGAATCTGAGTCTGCTGTGACTCCATCTGCAGGCAACGAAAATGAAGCTGATGAAAATGTCCAGGTGCCTTAATGCCAGCCCACCTATTCTTTTGCTTACCTAAAAGATACCATACACTTTGCTTTAAAATTCCCCTCACTTCATGTATGTTCCACATCCTCCTCATCAATTACATCTAGCATCTAAGTCAAGAAGAAGTAGTAAGACTTTCAGGTTCTTTGAACTGCACTAGGATATATGCTTCAATTTCTACAACAGCCTTTTGAGAAGTGCAGGAATTATCAGAATTTTTTTCATTAAATCAATTACTGTGGAAGAATAACGCCTTCATTGGCTTCTGTGGCTATGTCTATATGGACAGCCTAACTTGCTATCAAACTTTCAGATGTACCTTAGCATGCCTAAAATCCTCTAGCTTTAGGAAAAGAAGAAAACTGAGCAGCCTGCTTTGAGTTCTGTGCTTTCAGAAATATAAGACCAGTACTCTGGACCAAAATGCTGGCATTTCCCCTCCTGCTAACTGGACATGAAAATAATCATGAGGCAATTCCTAACAGAAGCATCTTCTATTCTTGTTGCACTCACGTGAACATCGGTAGTGTAAGCCAAAGTTGTATTAATAATTATCCTACTATCATTCCATCCCTTACCAAACATTTACAACTTCCTAAAGTGAGTCAAGTTTTCAACTTCTTCAGACTTCCTGGTTTTCCTATTATTTGCTGCTTCCTCTCAGTCTGCCTATCCTTCTCTTTAGATATATACAAACAACTGTTTTTCCACATACGCTTCTTTAAAGCTAAAAATAAAAATTCATAGGTTATCTCCTCATAAAACTCTGCTTTCCCAGTTGACAAATAACTCATCGTTCATTCTTATTAAACCAGCATCTAAATTTATAAAAGGTGACCAGGGAAACTGGATGCTTGCTGCCATCATAAATCTGCTTGAGTACCTGCTGGAGACATGGCATGCTCTCTTGACATTGTTATGCTCCTAATGATTACCATGAGTGCAATTAAAAAAAAAAAAAAAAGCATTAAGGAATAGGAAAGAAGAATGCATTTTATGTTGATTTTGTCAAAAAAATCTACAGGACTATCACCTTATGCTATTGTCAAGAAAGCTGAGGGAGAGAAATAGCCTGGAAATTTCTTTTATGATTATTAATAAGACGATGTTGCTTGGTTTAGCTCCCTGTAAGTTCCTGGCAAAATTCTTATTCCCTTGATGCTTTTTATTCCACTCCCCCTTCTTCCTTTTCTGTCAGTCAGCATCTTTGTTTACTTTTATTTGTATCAAAACAAAGATCCTCAGTGTCTACTGAAAGATTTCTACTGATTTCAGTGTGCCTTGGAGAAAGTCATAAACTTTGCCAACAGTTTGTCTGCTGCCTCCCTTCATAACTTTATGCTTTCCAGCATGACTGAGATTGCACTGCAATGCAGGGATTTCATTATGCTTTCTCTCCTTCAGTAGTTTTGGAGAAGAGTAAATGATGAACAAAATCTGGGCAATCCCTGAGCTCCACTCGCAGACACTTGGCACCACCATGTATCAGTCAAAACACAGCACTGTATCTCACAAAAGCAGTCACATCCATATATCATTTTTCTGAAAGCTAGGATTTTCTTTATGCAATAAAACATACCCAGGCTTGCAATATTTCAGAGGTCCAACTGCAGAACTGCATAGGGGTAACTGAAGTACAAGGTGGCTGGGATACCAGGAGTCCCAGCTGTCCCAGCAAGCCTTCCCAGGATAAATACAGCACCACTGAAGACTGCAGTGTTCTGGCATCTATCTTTTTTACTGGTTATTGAGTTAGGTAAGCTAAAAGTATCTTGGGGATGGCGGCAACTATATGGTTTCCCTGTTGGCCTCCCTTCCCCTCATTTACTTTAAGACACAGTTAGGGTTTCCCTGGCTAAAAATAATTAAGTTTTCTCTGAGGTTCACTGAATGGCTTTGCTTGAGCAGTTATTAGGTATAAGCACATATATTCAGAGAAGAAAATGTAGGTGGCATTTTTTAATTCAGAAGATATCTAAGACTAGCAGCTGTTTTAAAAAAATAAATTAAAATATCAGAAAAGGAAATGTAGCAACTATAATTGATACGTAAACAAGAACAACTCTTCAAAACAGGAATCCTTTATTTCAATTCAGAATTGGTATTGGGCAAAGCTTGTTTTTACTGTGCCAGGGTCTTCAATTTCAGAAAATTTGAGTAATTTAGTAAAACAGTAATGTGATATAAAATTGATTCTCATTGTGACTTAGCTGGTCTGTAAAAATGCATGCAAACATTAGAAGTATGTGACATAGTCATATCCCACTAACACAGAGCTGTAGTTATTAAAAAAAATCTGACATAAATCACATTATAGATAACATAGAGGTTCTTTCTCATTTTGCTATTCTTCTCAATCTGAAATATATACATTTTAAATTATACTTTTACATCGACCAAATTGTCCCGATTCCAGTATGTTTGGCAATAAATTAATATGAAAGCAGAAAGGTAAAATGTTTCTAAATTTGCATTATAAATAGCACTAGACTTTAGACTGAAAAAGGCCATTTGAATAAGTTTAAATACTGTATTAGTAATTTATTATATTTTTTAAAAAGTTAATGTTTAAAAATATACAACTTTCTTGTAATAGTAGCATCGTACTCTATTATGGCTGCCATTAAAGCTTCAAATAATGGAACAACACCCCATAGGAAAATACATGACTGTAAGATTAAAGACCATGACGTTCTCCCATCTGCCTTGTTATTTTTAATTGTAATTTATATGTTATCTCTAGAACATATCCATACCAATGTGTTTAAAATATTCAGATTAAGCTTTTTGAAGCTATCCAGAATATTTTGATTCTGCAAATATACGTTACTCTGCTGTAACATCCATACAAATACATGTGCATAAAAAGCTGTTCCCACACAAAAATGGTGAAGGTGGAACAAAAGTGTACATTGGTGCTAAAAATGACAAATTACTGCTGACTGCTGTTATTTCAATAAACAGAAAATTATAAAGGCAGTAGAAAGCTGACACAGGCAGAAAAAAGAAAAATAAGTATGAAAATAAATTCTTATCTCTTATGTGCTAGAACAAATTTAGCGTCTTTAAGAGGTCACTTGAAGGCAAATTTAGACCCCAGTAGGGCAGTTACAAACTGAGCAGCAAGATACAGCAGAAGAACCACTTCAAAATGAAGAAACCTTTCATATTGGAAGAAAACAGATGAAGAAATATGGTGAAGGGAGTAATTCCCTCCAGTATCTTTGGCTTACTTTCATGTTTAGCATATGGCCTCCACACAAATCCAAGGGATTTTAAATCAAGGTTTGGGGATTGACAATCAACCCCAACCCTACTTGGGTGAAAGTAAATGGTTCTGCTGAATGAACTGGAGGAATAACGGTCTATAGCAAACAGGTGGAAATCGTTTGGGGCTGCAAGAAGATGGGCTGTGCTTGATATTGTCAATTTGTTTATACCATAGCTTCCAAACACAAACCATCTAAAGCTTGCACTCAGCTGACAGAAAGGTATGCCTCACAGAAGCAGCCTCAGAATACAAATAAATTGGATACCACTTAGAGACTTGAAAGCCATTGAAAAGCAGTGAGATGAAAGGCAAACGCCACTGAAAGTGACAGCAATATTTTCTTCCAGAGCACAGAAAATGTAAAAGAAGAGAGAACTCTTTAATAGCATAAAGAGAAAAGATGCTATGTGTCAGTAGTTGAGTACCATACCTCTTCACGGGATTCAAGTAAATACTTCAAAATGGGGCATATTAAACAGCACTGCAGTAGAAAAACCCTCTCTATTGTTTTTCTTGATATGATGTACAATATACAAACGTAAGAGAGGAACCAACAATACTATGGACTGTAGTATAGGCAGCTTTCTCTTCACCTGTGGTTATCATTTTGCCATAAAGTACCAAGATATTAATATTTGAGTTGAAGCTACATTGTAAAATATTTCATTTTGCGTAACTGTACTTTGCCTAATGTTTCCAAATGTCTTTTTTAATGAAACATTATTTCATGATACATTGCTATATTAAAATGTCTCATGACATTAGCTTTACATTAAAGTTTAGAGTGCTGCCGTTTCCCACATAACGCTCAGTCTGCTGAATGTTTTTAGATAAATGCACACTTTTTAACAAATCAGGTGTGTCTTGATCATTTTTCAAAATATTAGGGCATATTATATCTCAAAATAAAAGCTCAGACACTTGCTTTTCAGACAGATGAGTTTCCAATTGCTAGCAGAAATAATATGGCTGCTAAAACAGACTGAATCAAATTTAGATGATTTTTGGGAGATTATTGAATTGCTTTTTACAAAACACATGAAAGCAGGTGACAGTCTCATATGCCTTTGAAATAATTTTAAATGCTTTTTTCAATACACTTTTATGTGCTTCATCTGGTGCATCAGGACTACTAATAACAGACTGTCCTTTCTCACTGCAGTGCAATGAGATGAGCACAGGGGAGAATTATGTTCTTAACTGTATAAGAAGTCAAGCAATGTAGTGGTTGGGAGCAGTGAGAAAACAAAGTATGTGGATCAAAAAATATATCAGGAATTTTGTTGCAGATTAACCCAGCCTGCTGATTATTCTGTGTGAGTAGATCTATACATGTGGAACGGGGCTGAAACTGAAAGCATATAAGAAAGTGATATAACAAAGTGCCTGGTTACACAAAAAGTGTGTTTTGAATGATGACGGATAATTGCTGGAATGTATATATACTGTAAAACATAAAACAAAACAAAAGACTATTTCATTATTAGTTTTCACCTTACAGAGAACATGGATTTCAAGCAGTACTTGAATCAAAAAGAAGTTCAGAAAAGAAGTGGTCTACCTCTTATATTATAAAACACAAGTCACTTGCCATCAGACTATAGTAATAAAAATTTTGATACAAAGCACAAATACTACAAGACTGTTGTGCACTAGAAGGATAAGGAAGGAAGCATCAACTACCTGGTAACATCTTCAGTTACTGCAGCAGAAGGGAAATAACAGAATTTATGTTTAATGAGCATTTCCAAAGCACAGTGTCTCCCTCAGCTACTTCAGAGATTCAAATTTGGTAGTAGGTACTCATGTACTCAGCACTAAGTTATCAGGTGGGCACATCCAGTGAAACCGCAATACCACAAAATGACACGCAAATGCCACTCAACATTTTGGTTCCAGTCGTGACTGACATCTGTGTTGAGATACCTATAAATTATTTCTGTAAAGTAACACACTTTATAAATTCTGACCAAATTGTGCCAAAAGTATGTGACTGCATAAGTATACACTATATAGACACAAAAAGACATCCACTTCCCCTTCCATCTCTTTCTTTGACAAAACATTTTCTGCTGACCTCTGACTTCAGTTTATCACTGCTTTGACCAACCTATATCTGAAAGTTATTCTGGGGAACCTCTGGACAAAGCACAAAGTTTATGAAGACTATAATTAGGAAAAAAACCCAGAATATTTTGAAATTCTGTAGACACAAAAGGGTCTGCTCTATTTTTTTTCTTTTTATTCCTGTTACATATCATTGGAAGATACAAAGATTGTCTCAAAAGTATTTACTCAGTTACTGAAATGAAAGGCTGTATCTGAATGGCAATATTTTATAGGCCTACAAAGCTGCATCATGGGGGGGCTCAGTTCTTTGGAGGTGCTGGCAGTTGAACACTAGACCTACCCAGAGCTCTCAGTGAGACCCACACGCAGAGATAAAGCCTGCATCGGGTTGGGGCACACTGCATTTGCAAATTGGCTCTGCTTTACTGGAACAGATTTTATAACTACAAAACTGCAGATGAAACTGGTGGGGTCGGGGAGAAGTGTTTCTTATATTGTAGGCCCTCATAAATATTACGAGCCCAGAAGAGACAGATAAGTCATCCAATATGTTTCCAAAAAATATGCCTGAACTTAAGTGATTTTACTCCAACCATGCTTTTATCTCTTTTGAATTTACTTCTGTGAACATTTGGAGCAATGAAATTTTGCTGGCACAAATTTAAAAGCATATGCATGATGTTCATGGTAAGTACTCCTGCTGGACCACCGAATATTTAGGATTGAAAGTGCCCACACTAATAACTACATCTTCTGATACAAGAGTTGCTTTTCCATTATAGTGGTTGGAATAAAAAGGGGTCATCTCAAATAATAGTTTTCTCACTGATGACAGGTGCAGCTCTGCTGTTCCAGCTTCTTTCTTTGCCTTTATCTCTAATTACTCATGACAACAGCCAAGGCTTCAGGGCTTCCTCCTGCATGCTCATTGCCTAAAACTCCATTAAAATGAGAAGAGGAAATTAAATATACACTTCTCTTAGCATTGATGCTGCATGATCCAATCCTGTCAACATGTGCTTGCACGTTTATAAACTGAAGCAGAGGTAAACAGCATGTATCCGCAGACTTAGTATTAATGGTGTATTTTACTGTCTTTCCTTGTGAACGGGAGCAGAGAGATCATTAATATGAAGACACAATCCTGAGATAAAGACATTTTCATGTTCTCATTAAGGTGTATCACATGCAACAAGAAACTATTATATTTGTATATTATAGATATCTATATTATAGATATACATCAATACCAGCTGAATGTGCTATTAGGAAGCAAACATAAGGACACAATAGCTGTTTTCCCCTTTGGACTTGCCTTATTACCAAACCACCAATGAGAAATGCTTCATTTCCATCTATTCTTAAACAGGAAAAAACCAAACATGGACAATTCAAAGTATGACTGCCTTGAGGAGCTGTGAAAGTCCAATTAGGCTTAGATGTCATTTCATATTTGATGACTAACCAAGCAGAAACATCATGCAAAAGAAAACATTATTAAATGTATCCTTGTCTTAACGTACTGGTAGAACACAGGGAATGGCTCAATTAAGCACCTGTGCTACAGAGTGCATATTAACTGCTTCTAAAATTACACTGAGTCCCTTTTTGTGAAATTAATCTCTCCAACCATAAAATGAGACCTTTACTTCCTTCTGCACTCTTATTAATTGCATGGCACTTCACTGGCTCTTGTTGAACTGAAGCTGGAGAATTAGGCCGCAGAAAGGTCACTTACTTTCTGCTTGCATGCTAATTAACGAGATCTAAACAGCAGCTTGTGTCTAGAAGCAGAGTGGATTAGGTTGCACACAAGGAACTATCCAAGCTATTGAAACAGAAGCAGGGCAAGACTCAGTGGTCTAGGCTGTGACTACAACATATTGAGCTTGACATCCTGTTTTATGAGCCACCTTCACAAATGCTACTAGAGGTCATTATTTATAACCATCCAAAATTTCTTCAAGTTTATTTATGATCATCCAAAAATTCTGTGTTAACTACCACACAGAGAAAAAAATGCCCCCCTCATCACTGCCCCATTAATGGTAAAGCTGATAAAGGATTGTTTCTCCAGCTTAGCATAGACAGCAGGAATGCAGATCTACATTTCACTGTCCCTACACCAAGTAATTTGTAAGGAAAAAAGCCTTATGTACTGACACAGCAAGCTCCTCCTGTGAGGAACTATCCTCCCCTCCATAAATGAGGCTTTCACTACGCCAGTGGAGAGATTTGATCTTCCAGCTCTGTCTAGAACGTCATTAAATGAGTTACCTAAGTAAAAACATCACGTGACAATTGTTAGCTGGCCATTCCAGAATATTTCCCTGCAAATTTACATCTGTATTATCAATCCTTTGTTTCATCCTGTCCACTGTTTTCCTGATACGGGTACTCTGAGAAGCTGTATCTAGTTCAAACCTTTATATTTGTGCACAATGCTACCAGTTCAAATTAGAGAATGCCATTAAGACAACATTCTTGCACAGTGTGGAAAAAAAAAGAACCGTGCATGTAACTATGGTTAGAGTGCTTTGATATGGCTGGTATGGGTAAAACTGAACCCTGGAATCCTGACTTTCTGTCAGTTCTGGCATTTATTTGGCATCCTTGTTGTCACAGCTCATCGTGTTGCTAAAGCCAGGAATCTGTTTTACATGGTAACCACAGCCAAGTGTTTCAATGCATTTGAGCACTTCTGAATAACTTTTTCTCCTTGCATGTATAATATGAACCGGCTAAAATAATATTTCAGATCAAAACACTTTACAACTCATTAAGTAGGTGACAAATGTTTACAATCCAAACCCTTTCTCGATACTAGAAATGGACTGAACAAGACCAAAGTAGCAAAAATCTTCAGTCAGATCTAAGTATAAAACCTGAGGTACATCTTTCTTTAATGGATGTTGTACACAAGCAGTCAAATCTTTATGAAAATATTACAGAAAAAAAAAAGTTTAAGATCAAGTTGCAAAATAGCCTTTATATGAAAAGCTGCGAAGGGTACGATCATACTAAAATAGTGGAACTGTAATATATTAAGAATCAAAATAGTAAACAAGCTTTATTGGCTCCATATACATGCTCTTATCACTCAGTGGTACAGATAAAGGACCAAGACCTTTTATCTTTAGGGACACTATGATATTTCATACCCGTTTTTCACTAGTGTAAATGGCATTATAAAAGGTCAAAAGTGATCCATTCACCACATATAATAGAAAGTCATGATTTGCAGGCTGCTTCCTGAGTCTAGTCCTTATCAAAATATATGACATCTGTATTTTCAGTAATTCCTACTGTACAAAGTGACTGACACTAGTGTGAAAAGTGATGACAGCATCTTGCAACACCTTGACCAAGTAGAAGTCTGTGTAATATGTAGGGAAAATCAGGACCACAGGATTTTTTTTTTAATTGCAGCTATAGGTTGCTGAAGCAGGAATATTGCACTCAGCTTGATCAATAGTCCATGCAGTCCAGTATCTTAATTCTGGTGTTGGCCAGTATTGAAGGCTTTGTAGGAAAGTCTTTACATATAAGTCACTACTATCTTATGCTCAGCAAAGAGAGACTGACACAGAGTGCAGAAAGCTACCATGGGTAACTGCAATACAAAGTAATGGAAAATTAATCCCTTTTATTACACAAACTATTACACTGAGTATTGCTTCACCATGGAAAGCAATTGCTTTCTGACCTCTGAGGTGATCTGTGTTTCCCTGAAGCAAATGGACTAACAGCCCCTGTAACTATCCAAGACAAGATAGAAGAATGTATCTATTCAATTAATACATTTCTATCTAGCAAGTTAAATTAGACTTCACCAAATAATGGTCTCTCTTAAACCAAAACATGACAAAAGGTAACTAATAAGAAACATTTTTCGCATAACATGGATAAAGCATTTAGCAGATGCTACCTTCCTGACACTCACCCTCTGGGCATATTCCATGAATTAAATTTCTACTGTAGCTGTCAGAGGGTTTTCATATTTGTTCCTTCCACACTGAAGGAGTCAGTTAATTGGTGAAAAGAAATGACAGTGAGCTCAGAAGCTGTACAAGAGTTAGGTTTAATGTTATAGTGAAAAAGGAAAAGCTAACCTGAACTCCAAAACCTGCAGGGAAGCTTTGTGTGGGAAGCAGAACAATATGTGCATTTTAAATAAACTACAATGTACGTATATTTTATTTTTAGATAAGGATGGGATATGAAAAAGGTACTTTTCTACTTTACAGATGAGTAATTTTCAAGTATGTAAACTATAAACATAATAAAGTACAACAAACAAACAAACAAAAGAGGTATATTTCAATACTTTTTTCCTTGTTGGAATTCTGCTTTGTTTAGACACTTCAAAAGTTGATTATAAGGTGATTAAATACCACCAGAAAATCTGCATTCAGCAGTACTGCTATCAGACATCACATACAGGAGTGGCTTGCTCAGCCTACAGAAATCAGACCAACATATGGTAAGTCAGTTCAAAACCAATAAAATACAAACAGGACATTCCCTTACCCCCTCATTTCATGACACTCTGACCCAAGGAATGTTTGTACTGCTGAAAGTAGCATTTCTCTTTAAGCCCTGAAAATGCAATGATGAGTCTAGAATGAAAAAAGGGTTGTGGTTTTTTTTTTTATTGCTAGCTACTCCTCATCAGGAGAAACGCACATCTGGTCACATATGCTGAGGCCTCACACCTCCACATCTCTGAAAATCAATGCCCTAGTGGTTGAGAGGCAGAAAATGGAAACATTTCTGGTGGGTTATAGTGGCCTAAGCAACATGTCTAGTAAAGATCCTGAAGGTAGCAGAATTTATTCTGCAGAAAGAAGTATACTATCTCCCACATATTCTCCTGGACTTTCTGCCCTCCATTAATATTCCTCTAGGCTGACAAAACCTTTGAAAAGTGCATGGGAGGATCTCCTCACACTGAGATACTGGTAAATCCACAAACATACTTGCTTTCCCTCTTTCCACTGGGCCTTGCTGCTTACACTATACACATGAAAATGAATTTCACTTCAAGTTCAAGCTGTCTTACAGCACAGTGAATGCTGCCACATTTGAACAGCAAACTGCGAAGGAAGCTTAACATGACCTGTCCCCAGTCTACATGACATTAAATAAAGTAATTATTGACTATTCTTAATATGAATTTCTAGGATTGTAATTGCTTTATTAATAGAATGTAGTTTTGGAGCATAAAATAAAATTTCAAGGAAGCAGATACAGTTATTTTCATAATTTCTTTTTCTAAATACCACTCTACTTTTCCGAGTGAAAAATCTATTTGCAGAAAAATGCAAGCAAATTGTTACTGATGTTTTACCTACCAGTAATTTAACAGCTGCATTCAATTCCCAAATGAAATCTGAATTAAAACCACTACAAGTAGGTTGATCTGAGGGCTCATCATTTTCATATCAAAGGGGTTTTTTTAACATTAATTTGTCCTGAGGCATAAATGTAGACAAACCATATTAGATTTTAATTTGCTAAAAGTAGATTATAGGTCTTCTCCACAGAGACACTGAACACTCAGTTCTCACAGAAGTAAACTTTTTTTCCTGAGTGGAAAGGTGTCTATAGAAAACTGCAAAGGAGGCTTTTTTCAAAGGATAGATCCTGTAAAGTGCAAACATTCTGACTCTGAGCCCACAAAATACAATCAGCACAGAAAGTTAAGTCTAACAGACCTGGACTTGAAATACAAGCTAATTCTATGTTTAATTAAATGCTTCAATTTAGAGGGAAATTATTTATCCAATACTTAGACTGAAAATAACCAATCTCCCCCCTGAAAATAATACTCCTCCCCTGCCTCCCACTATTATTTTCACACTCTTTTCCTGTTGAGTGATATTTCTCAAATCTGACTGACTTGAAGGGCAAAAATACATATGAACACAGGGGGAGGGTCTCAAGGCCACTGTTGTCCATAAGTAACTGTTTTTAAGATTGAAGGACAAGCTGTTTCCACAGTAGACTTTTAAGGCTACTAACAGATTTTTTTGGTGCAGATGCCTCTTTATGGAAGGAGTCTTTGAAACTAGCAATGGTAAATTAAATAACACTGGATAGAAATCTAGAAGGTAAAAAACAGGCCTGAGACCTTCAAAGCTCTGGGCCATGCTCTGGTTTCCTGCTGTTCATTTCAATTGCAAAGGACTTGTTCTGACTGAAGGAAAAAATGACACCCAAAACTCATCTCAGAATTGCCCCAGAAGCCAGTTTGCTTGGGGAATGGTGGGTAGGAAGAAATTTCTTTGCCTTCAAGCTACCTCCATGCAAGCATGGCTCCTGTGGGACCATACTAAAAAGGACTCTCCTGTCAGCCTGCATGCCTGGAAGAAGTTTCTCATGTCACTTTTCATGTGTTTGCTTTGAAGCAGGGACGAGTCAGAAAAGAAAAGGAATGAATCAGTAGTCAGGCTGACTTGGAATATCCATGAAGAGGTTCACGTACATCCCCCACCTCTTTCCCCATCATTATCTCCAGCTTTGTGAAGGCTTCTAAGGAATCTGATTGTCAGCGGCAAGATTCTCCATCCCCACATCTCTTTTGTGGGCTTCTGTATGACTGCTGGTGAACAAGGCCAGATTCATTATTAAGCATCAAGAGATTTCAAAATCCGTTACTCAGAACCCAAAATCATTTGCCTTGACAGCGGAAGGGGGAAAGGAAAGCAGTCTGAAACAAAAGTTTCTCCTGGAAAAAAACATAGTTTTGCTGAATTACCAATAAAAAGTATTTATGTTTAGCTATAAAACAAACTCCCCAGCCTTTTTCACATAACCTGTCCATTCACTGATATATAGCATAGTCAGAAAGCACTGAGTTTTATAGTGATTCTTGCCCTTTTTTATTGTTATTTTTTTTTTTTTTTGATTTCTTGTGGTTTTTTTTTTTCCCTACTCACTTCAAAATACAGTTTCTGAACTTCAGGGTGTGGAAAGACAAGGCTGTAAAGCAAAAGGTAGAAGTCTTTTCCTTAAGAGAATGAGCTGTTTTCAATTTAGATAAATGCATAATATTACTGTAGTATTCTCTCTACTTCCCTGCAGTTATTATGGAGAACACCTGCTACATACACCGGGGTCATTATTTGCTGATCCAAGGCAAATGACAGGTTGCTAAGGGTAACCACTTTGAAACCAGTTCCTGGAATCATATGTGATTCATGTAAAATCCCGATTAATAAAAAATTAAACAAGAAGTTGCTTCTATGAGTTCTCATGAGAATCTTCAAAAATTCCCCCACAGGAGGGAACAGGAAGAAATTTCCTTTTTCTCTAGAAGAATTATTTGTCCGCCTCTAAGTTTCATCCATGTTTCCAGATTTAAGAGCCTGCACTCCACCACCTGCATCTGAAGTAACTCTCTTCTGTTGGAAAACTCTTCCTCACTGCCCTGCAGGGGGAGATTTCTAAAAGGTTTATTTTCCTCATCATTTGAGGAATCAATGTTAGATATATGCAAACTTACACACTTGGTTAGTGGAAAATCATGATGGAATCACACAATAAAGCAATAAATGAGCTAAGAAACATGCTAAATCCAAAAGTACAAAATCCAGTTACAGAATCAATTTAAGATACAAGGTAAAACAGAATTAGATAAGAGGGGAGAAGCCCTCCCTGCCTGGTGTGTCCTCTCAAGCACATCCTTGCTTTCAGTCTTGATTTCTGTCAACCAGTTGCTTTCTGCCTTGCAGCACCACTCTTTCTGGCTCCAAGCATCTTCATTCCTCATCCCTGAAGCCAGACTGTCTCGTTCATCTGCTCAGCAGTTTCTCTTGAGCTGCTGTGACTTTCATTCTCATTCTGCTGGTCCTATTATACACTGGAAACTTTTCTTACATAAATATCCTTCCAACTCTCCCAACGTGCAAAAACACACAGAAAAGAGAAATCTTGCCTGGAAAAATATGTATATTGAGAGGTGAGAGCTGGGACAAATAAAGTCTACACTGAAGCAGTGTGATAACACCTGACAGTCCCTTTCTCTCTATAGAGAATGTCATATGATCTCTTAAGACTTTTTTTTTTTTAACATAAAACATGTTCAACTGCAGTCTCTTTCAGTGACAAAGAGACTACTTACATGCGACTGAAATCATACATATATAGTAAAAGCCTGAAGACATCTCCAAGACTTATATAAATTAAGTATAGTTTACATAGTCCACCTGGATTTCACTGACACAGGCATAAGACTATGATCACAAGTGGACCACAGGCATTCTGCAAGGAGTTTGGGGTATGGCACAGTTAGCCCAAGGGCTGCTTCAAATTATATGGGGAAAGGCTTTTAGTGCCTCATCCTGAAATGCAGAAGATCAGAGGATGGCATAAAGCCATTATATAACTGAGGTATCACCGGGAAATAAAAAGTTGGAAAGCAGGATTTGTCTAATGAATTTAGCACAGTGACAAACTTTAAAGATCATACTGTACACAATCCTGTCAGACAACAGAAATCTGTGTTTAAAAAAAAGAAAGACAACAAAAAAGCAGAAAAATAAGACACTGTGCTAAATGGGAGAGCAGCAGGAAAAGCTGGAGTAAGCACTGGCTCTAGGAAGACCAGTCGTGGAAGACACAGAAAGCAAGAGTAACATCCGGATGCACTTTTGTCTTTGAGGAAACGCAAGCTATCAAGTTTTCTGGAAGCATCATAGAATGAAATATAGTCTCTTCAGAACAGATCGAAGGTATTCTTTGTTGTTCTTTCTTAATACGAAGTAGAATTCTGCTTGAAACTACGTTTTGTTCTTGGAGTATAGAAAAACACAACATCAAGAAAGTATGCCCTAAAAGCAAACAAGAAATAACTCCAGGAAAACCATCTTTTTTCCTTTCCATCTCCTTTCCCAGAAGCAGAGTGAGAGGTTATAACATTTAAGTTGTTTTGGTATATTTATTTCTCAATCATATTACTATCACACTCAGCTGGGTTCATTACAATTCAGACATTCACTTCAAACACCTGAGTTACAAATCCAGATACTTAAAAAAAAAAAAAAAAAAAAAAAAAAAAAGAGGAAAGGGACCTGCAGCAAATGCTTTGGATCTGAGGAAGCCAATCCCTGATCTTTTAAGTTACTGTATTTTTTAAGATAACAATCAGCAGCATGTTGCTGATATTCCTCTAGTGCATCCTATTCTACCTACATATAAAACTCGCTGATCTTATTTGAAAAGGTCTGTTCCAAAGCCCCGTAAAACCAATAGGGATCACTCTATGTTTTCACCTGTCTTATGGTACAAATGTAAACTTAGTATCACCTTTTTTCTAGAAAAAGACCCCAAACAACCACAATCTGAAAAAACAAATATTCATCTGTGTAAGTTCATGGAGAGTATTAAAAAAAGAACTAAGGTTTTTAAAACTACGTAAAGGAGGTGGATTTCCACTAAATTAATGGAAATTTAATGGGAATTAGGCATTCCAATCCCAGATGTCTCTGAAAATCATGACCAAAATTCCCAACTCGACAGTCTTCTTATTTTATATTTATTGCTTGTTTTTTTTTTTTTTTTGCATTTCTATCTATTTCCACCTACTTGCAGCCATAATGACACAATAAAGCTAAAAACCAATTTCTTATTAACAGTATGCACTGCATTTTCTACCTCTTCATTGCAGATCCCCAGAACACTCCCAACTGTGCATTTAACGTGAGTAAATTATTGAGGTCTCAAGTAACTGTTAAATTAATTTAGCACTGGCAAATAAAAATTGAGACAAGAGAGCTATCGCTGTATAACAGCGCTAGGGAAAAGTTGCTTATTATTGACCTGTAATAATTTGAAAAATGCTTATGAGTTGTTTTTCAATTTCACTACTTTGCCTGAACATAACACTGTTACCAATTCCTACTGGGGATAAGGAAGTTAAAGTTTTAACAAGTGCACTATTTTTAATTTAACACAGGTGATATAGCCACAAATATTAGAATACTGTAGATTAGCCAAAATATTAGAAGCATAAAGAGGAAATGATGCAAGAATTAAGTGAATGGATGTTGGGAGACAGGACTGACACACTAATTCTCCAGCATATTGGACATAAGAGAAAACTCCTAGGTATGCTTTAAAAGTGAAAATACAACAAGAAAATTGGAGTCCTCTGAAGTCCAGATCGAATACTCCACTGAGACCTAGAATAGGTTCTGTCAGCCAAAGCCCAGGTGCCTTGCAGCCATATGTCTGTCACCCTTCTGTGAAACAGCCTATCTTGAACCTAAAAAAGACTACCAAAAGGCTTTAATGAAATTGTTGACTAGTTTGTGCCCAAGGCACTAATTTTTTTTTTTTTTCCCCAGTCTTTTTCAGGATTGCTTCATCCATGGGTAGTGCTTTTCCTAATAAGGATTTCCATGGCTCTTCCAGCTTTTAGGATACCCCTTTCAGTTACATGAGCTATAGCTGCCTTGTGACATGATAGCTTAGAGAGAAGCAATAAAGATTTAAGTAACTGCAGCTGTACATGTTACCTTTCCAAAACAATCTGACTTTAATTAGTCAAGTAGGCTACATTAAGCAAAAACCAGGATTCTGCTTAGCAAACCCAAACACTTTTCTTATCTGTCACATCTAGTGAAATGGGTTCTTAACTGCAAATCAGGATGCTGGACTTAAATTCTTGCCTTGCCATGGCATCCTGGGCAAGTCATTTGTCTACGCACTATTCCTTCTCCAATCTTTTTCTGCTTTAAGTTCTTTAGGCAAGGAATCCCCTTCCACCCTTCATGTCTCAAACAATTAACAGAGCCCTAGTCTCAGATGGAACTTGCATACTTCATAGTAATAAAAAAGCTGTTAAGGATAATAAAGAAAATGAAAGCACACTTGCCATAACTCTGAAAATTTGTGGAAAAGCTTGTTTGCTTCTTTAGTGACTGGAATGACCTATCTGTACAATCTGTTTGCAGTTAATAGAACCCTGGGCAGGTGGGAAGTGCTGCTGGTGTCTTGTTCGCAGAAAGGGCAGTGGGAAAACAATGGTGGGGAATTTAAAACAATGTAAGAAACACATTGGAATGTGTAGAATACACTCTGGATACCAATATTTGACTGTCTGCACTTGGAATATTCTTCTAGTTCACAACAGGTTAAGTGCTATTGGAATATGAATTCAGATAGAAGAGTGCTGAAAGAAGAATGTACATTACACACCAGATAAACTTACTGAGCCTTTAGGAACAGTCTGGTAAACACTGAAGCTGGGACAGGTGATGACAACCTCTGAATTAAGCATCAAATGCTAAATACTAATGATTTTCTTAATCAGTCACAGTTAACCCAATTTCTTTATTTATAAGCCAAGTTGATTGGATGGCGGGAAAACTTGCACCATAGAGTTCTAAGACAGTTTCAAGAGTCTGTTTTTCACCATTATGTTAATGAGTACTAACAGGATATATTTGTTTGACATTTAAAACTGTTGGTTAATTTCAGTGCTTATTCCATTCTTTATTTCTCATCTAGACAAGTAATAAGATCATAGATGCAAACAATGTTTTCTTATGTGTTGCATTAAGATTGGATAAAAATCAGTGAATAGTTCTTAAAAAACAGCTTCCCCCTTCGGTACATTAATAATTCTTGCTGATTTATTGTTGATTCAAAGAAAGTACTCCTCTTTATTCTGACAAGTGTTTTGGCTTTTTGGAGGGAAACAGCTGCAAATATTAGGAAACAGATGAAATTCAAGATAATCTTCTGTTTCTGTTCAGTGCATAGAAATCTGTCAGCTTACCACCGGAGAGAGAGCTTGCAAGTAAGAAAAAGCTTTTGATTTTTGTTGTTGTTGTTATTTTGGAAACATTTAAGAGAAAATCTTTGGGGAAATAATGGGACAGAAAGTTTTGAAGGACATACTGTAATGAAGTAACTGAGATGTGTCCAGGAATAATTACAAAATTCCATCCAATAATAGAGCATTAGGCAATCCTTTAAGGAATGGGAAGTTGGAGATGAGGACTCTTATGGGTCCCTTCCAACGAGATATTCTGTGATTCTATCATATGAATTATTTAAGATGAGTTGTATTTA
Source organism: Scolopax mira (assembly GCA_004320125.1). Lineage (NCBI taxonomy): Eukaryota > Metazoa > Chordata > Aves > Charadriiformes > Scolopacidae > Scolopax > Scolopax mira. The sequence continues at coordinate 94,227 of BJBW01008485.1, read as the reverse complement.
CTGAACCACACTTGCCTTTGACATCCATCAAGTCTTGTTACTGACAACGTAGTCTGATGCACAAGCACTCGGAATTTCAGCACTGAGGACTATACAAGAACTGGGCAACATAGATTCAGGCTCATAACTAAGTGGGTTTTTTTTTTTAGCAGAAAGTATCTTGTGTTTTTCAAAGGAGAAAGGGGAATGAAACCCGAGGCTGAAATATTACTGACATATATAATATTCTAAGACTTTAGCTTTACTGATTTTTAGGCTCCAGTCACTATTTCTCAGCTCTTTTGATATTCCTTAGTACCGACTTTATGCAAGTGAGAGAGTTCAGCTTAGCAGCTGTAGTACCTCAGGAAAAGTACCTTGACTCCCTCAAACAGCTCATAATAGACTCCTTTTTTAGAGATACAGCTTCATAACTTCTTTGTTTACAGTAACTTCGTAATAATACTGGAAAGCAAACCAACACATCATCTTTACCCAGGCTCCAAAAAGCTGTAATTCTTTTTCTTCAGCTAGCAAACACAAGGGGGTGGTGGAGATCATATCATGCCTTTTCTTGCCACTCCGAGAATATCTAAGATCTGAACACTCCTCCTCCTCCTCTACCTCACAGCCTGGTCTGACTCGTATGCTTCCTACTCTTTCCTTTGTAATAATCTTGCTTTGTCTTCATTCTCCTTAGGGGAAGTTCCAGGAAAGGAACACAGAAGTTCCTTTGTATTCACAGAAGTTACCTGCTCCACCATTTTGCCCAATGAACACTTATTCCCTAACAGCTAAACCCTAAGGCTGCAGGTGCAATTTACTTACAGACTCAAAGACTCCACCCTGCAGGTCATTAGTATAAACCCATAATAAAATACATCAGTCAGAAAACCACAGTCCAGTCACACAGTGAAATCAAAGTTCAGGCTTACTTTAACAACAGCTTTCCTGAAACTTAATGACTGAAAAGAAAAGAGGCGACATGCATTCATAAATCTGAGTTAATTATGGATTAGTAATGTAGTTGGGAGTAAAACTTACAGTATATGGCCACTGCAAGCTAAAAATCTCTCTAAAATATGTATTCCTACATATAACTGTTATTAGGAATTTTTTTTCTATTACTGGAAGGAAGAAAGAATTCCATTATTCTATTATATTCTATAATATAGTAGAATGGCCTGATCAGGAAAAATGGCCTATTCATTGGAGGCAGGTTTGACACTACTTTGCACAGGCAAAGGATCTTCAGCAATATTTGGCACATAATCTTTCTGTTCTCCTATAATAAAAAGCTGGTGTATATTAATTCTTCCCAAGAAATTTTGTTTCCAATCTTCTAAGCATTTAGTTAATCAACATAAGAACTAAACTCCTTCAAAAGAAAGTTGCTTGAAGAAAATGTTCCATCCTTCAACATTATCATTACAGATCATCATACAAGAATGTAGTAGTACAAGTGGTAAAATAAAGGTAAGCTGATGGGAAATGCTTTTACTAAAAAAGCACATTCAGAATGAATTGTGAAAAGCAAGGTTGCTTCTCTGAAATAGAACAGATATTGAAGAAAAGAAGCTTGTTCAGACAAAGCAGTTTCGAGTTCCTTGAAAAATATCTTTTAAGGTCACTATCAGTGTAGAAAAGACTGTTGGGATATCTGTAAGCTTTTATTTGCATTTTACATATTAGCTGATTGTCTGATAGTAAAGGAACATGGTAGAACAATAGAAAACGTCTCCAAAAGCTTTTCAGGATGTACATGTAGGACATCATCAGGAAGGTAACCAAGAATAATGGTGAATAGAAGCTGCTGCTTAGGTAAATGGCTTATTTTCTGAAAAAAAAAAAGTGTCTATAAACGTTTGTATTTACAAAAATTCATGCTATAGATGAGATAGGCACAGATTTAAATCAATGAGAATTAAAGTTAATCTGGTTTTGATTAACTTCACATTGTTTTCCTTACTAAAAAAAAAAAAAATCCTATTTTTGTTGTGTATGAAGTGTGCCTTTATGTTAGGGCAGTGGGCACTCTCTGCTATGAGAAGATTCTATTTAAGTACAGGTGCCACCGAAAGATTTTTTTCCTAACAATTATACACATAATCTGTACTACTACACATAGGAAAAAAAAGAAATGAAGCATTACATTCAAGTTTACTAACTTTTCTCAACCCTGCAACAGGGCACTAGTGTCCTGCTACAGTTGAACCATGAGAGCTATGCTGCTAAACACGATTAATTCACTGAATACTTGTCTTCAATTCTGTGTAAACATTTCAGAAGTATGCCTTTGAAACATACATTTACTTGTAACCTGTTTAATAACACATTCAACCTACAGTCTACCACAGTTGCCAGTGTAATTAAAGACAACAAGGAAATATTTTCAGTGATAACATGTGAAAACTTAAAGGGATTTTTTGAGAAATCATGGATTCATGGGCTACAAACCACAGTGGTTTAAAAATAACAGTCTTTATCATGTCACACTGTGCTTGGACATGACTTTATTATACAACTAAAGCTGATGAGTTTAGAAATTTGCATACAACATTAAGATTTACTTCTGATTTGCTGAAGTAATTTTAACTGTAAACCAGCACGTCAAAGAGGGAAATAGTCTTAGATAAAAACTGAACATTCCTGCTTATCCACTGAATTGGGCTGACTTGATATACAGCTTGTCTTTTACATTTCAGAGACTCGCTAGTGAATTCCAGGTTGTTTCTCCTTTTGAATCACTCCAAAACACAGCTAAAATTGGTAGTGAGGTTAGAACTTTCCTATAGAGTGCCAGGCACACCCAGATTGGCGTAGGGTGCAAAAAACCAAACCAAACAAAACTAAACCCCAACAAAATATCCCCAACAAATAAACAATCAAAACCCCCATACCCCAGGTAACTACTGCAGTTCTTTCTGGAACTGAAAAGATTAATTCACAAATTAAGGTCAAATCACATGGTGCTACAAATACTGTACCTAAAAGCAGTACTATAACCTTACTACCAAGGAATAACATATGGAAGAATATGGATTTCCATCACTGCAAAAAGAATGGAATATCTTGATGTTCTTCAGCAGCTGTATATCATGATGTTAACCGTAGGCCCATTTGCTTTGAGGAGAGTTGCCCCATGCAGCCCTGTTCCAAGATGAAAGGTTTGAGCAACCTACAGAAGGAAGCAGAAATGGTTCTTATGTAGCCTCCCAATTCTATATAGACCTTTAAGCCTTGTGTCACTGTTACTGAGTTACTGGGCACACATTGCTAGCTTTAGTACTCGGTTTGTCATGAATGATACAAAGTTGAAAGTTTTTCCTTTCGTTTATAATTTAAGAGACACAAAGCCCAACAGGAATTTTAGAACTTTGGTTGTCTTCTTCCACAATTTCAGTAACCTGGAACAGGTCTATTTTTCTTTCTCATCGGGTATCTCAGTGTCATAGCAATACTGTACTTCTCCAAAAAACTATGTCTGCAAAACTGTTAGGAACTTGTTCAGAGAAGACAACATTTTAAAAAGCATACCCCTCTTCATTACATTTTCCACAGCAGTAAATTGTCACTATTATGAAAAAAAAATACTCAGATTTTAAGTATGAGATTTGCAGACACATCCTGTGTTGGCTTAACTCTGCTTTCCACCGAGTTTTTAGGAAACAGAACTACACTAACTGGAAACCTTAAATGACATTGAGGAATTCAGAATGAAGATGTCCAAGAATAAGAGGATTAAAACAGAGTCTTCCATGAATTGCAAACCAGATTCTTGCACACTACAAGTCAGTGACTTTTTTTTTTATATATAGTCTATGGCTAATAACAGATTTAAGAACATTCAGAATATTAAATACCGGTTAAGTGATTTTACCAGACCAAAGAAAAGTGATGAATATAAGTTACTGACAGGGAGAAGGGTTAAGACTTTTATTCAGTTTGCTCCCAGAACCAGATTATTAATATATTGTATCTTAGTTCTGCTGAGAACTAAGCTCATATATGTTTTGCTAATAATACTATGTTTTGCTAGAGGTACTCTAATCTGCCTGTAGATGTTTGCAGCTATTTGTTATTGCATATTTGATGCTAAATACTTTGTTACTGATACTTGTACAGTGTGTTGTCACTGCTAAAGCTTACATTGACAAGCAATGGCATGTCCCTTTACAGCACTGCTACTCATGGAGGACACCTCTCTTTGCAGACCTCAATCATTCTGCAATACACCTGCACCTCCCCGCAGTGAAGAGCTGGCAGGGAAAATAACAACCCCCTCCCAAGCAACCCCCCCCCCCCCCGACAACAGCATGCCAAAAGAAAGAGTTAAGAGTGACTGCCCATAGAGGGCGAGGGTGGAAAATTACATCCCAGTAGTTAGAGGTTTGCACCGATAACGATTGCACTACTCTAATCTTATGTGTATCACAGCTGGTTTGGTAACAAGCAGTATTTTGCATAGGAGTTATTGCTGCAGAGACACCAGATTTTCAAATTAGTAATTTGCCTCAGTAATTAAACTCAGGTCATATGTTACACTACTGTTTAACAATATTTATTTTAAAGTGCACCTGCTGCTATGCACAGTAGTGTATACACAATAGTAAAAACATTAAGGTCAAATAACAGATTAATACAGCATCCAATTTTAAAGTATGATACATTTACCAATTCAAACAAATATCAGTAGCCTCTGAGGTTAATATTCTCTACAGCTTTTGAGTTTTAATAGTCATAAGTTTTAGAGGGAGAAGTTGCCATCTGCTGCAGAGCACAAGCACCAAACTCGGGCAGCATTTCTCTAGGAAGGTTATTGGTTCTGTTTGAGTTAAGTGTACTTTAGAGTACTGATCTCTCCTCGACTTACACATCCCAGGACACACAGGAGTCCAGAGTCTCCCAACAGTACTGTCCCTCAACTGGTTGCCCACTGTGCTTTCCAGATCCTTGCCAGAGTGGCTACTTCCCAAATATGTTCTCTTATCACTAAGGATGTACTACATTTTTCATACTAAGATATAGCACCTTTATTTGGTTGTATTAAAATCAGGATATCCAGATGAATTTGGGTTGCCAAGCATTAGATTGCTTTCTACAACTAGCCTATCTTGATGGTTCATGACTCCACAAAAAATATGACTGTCCGATTCCCATTTTAAGGGATAATGATTATCCTCTTCTACCCTAGCAGGCAGTAATACAGCAAAGAGAAAATACAAGACTGAGATTTACTTTTCTTTCTCTTCAGGAGGTAGTAAGACTGACTTGAAAAGTGTTGTGACTCATCAATTCTCAACATAAAAATCTTGAGAACTGGTCCTATGGAGAAAGATTACTAAGTGCCTGAAGTAACTGACTTCACTATCGTAATGTTAATTTATATACAGGTAGCATATGTGTATAAGACACATGGAAATACCATGTAGGAAAAAAAATTGTGCTTTCTAACAGCAGAAATTCGACATTGTTTCCCATTTTCCATTTTGCTCTAGGACTCAAATATACTGAAACCACTCACAACAAAAATACAGGATTTTTGCTCTATTTTTTTTTCCTTTCCCCAACCCTCAAGTCCTGTCACTTTCTGGCATGACTTCTGTATCCAGTGCTGACAAATGCAAGCTTACACTTGACAACTCTGAAGAGGATAGATAACATGCTGCCTGCGATTACTCATCCTTCTCTTCAAGTTCCCTGTCTGTCTTCAATACATCTGATCTCACTTGTCTTCTATGTAATTTTTAAACATGTTTTGGAATGGGCAGCTCTTTGTTCTGTTTGTAAAACACTCGAAATGCTGTCACAGGACCTTCAGAAACATCTTCAGTATACTTAAATAATTACATACCTTACCACTGCTTTACCTAGTGTTGCAGTATGGGGGAAAAAAATCAGTTCATGGTACTTAAACACAGACTGCCACCATCCAGCACCTGGCAGGGCCAGGAGAAACATTCTCTTGGAGGGACCCACACAGCATTTTGAAGCTCAGAGTGAAAGATGTACTGACATCCAGTACAAGGTTCACAAGCCCACCACTCTTAGGAGATACTGAAGTAAAACTCATCATTCAGCTTTCAGTTTTGTCTGAGTGTATTAATTTATTGCTTCCGAGTGTACGCCAGTCTGCAGCTACTAGGTACTAGGACTGGATTTACTGCAAGTACACTGTTCCTCTGAAATAGAGGATCAGACAAGACAGGATTTGTCGTCCCGGATCAGGCTGAACATTTACTCCTACTTTTTCACTTCCATCTTCTCACTGGCTTTTCTTTTCCCCTGTCATCTTTGGGGTTTGGAGTTTCTTTGCTAATAAGCACCCATGCCAGGTATTCAAACTGGTCTGAAGATGGTTTGAACAGTTCAAGAAACTTAGCCAACCATCAGAATCAAGCACCTGGTTATTCAGGTACTCCTTAGATCTGGCTGACCATTTTGTTGCACTTTAACTGTAACACAGCAATAAGCATCTCTACTCTTTTATTGTATTGTTTCAGTTCACAAAGGGAAAGGAATAATACAGTTACTAAAGTAGTGGTTTTCTTATTCCACTCCATTTCTCTGAAGAAAAAAAAAAAAAAAGAAATCAGGAGAGCAATTCATTCACATATACAATGTATTTGGTATTTGAATAATAAAAGGTATTTTTATCTGCTTCATAGTCTATAGTAAGTACTACAACATATGAAGAAGTTTCTGATGTAAATAGTAACCAAACCCCATATATTAAAAGAAAAAAATATTGTATTTGGAAACTCTGGATTGTTTTTCACTAGGTCTCTGATTTTGAGCTAATGAGGAGCTGCAAAGGGGAACTGTCATTACTCTTCCCTTGATATTCTCTCCAAGGCTGGGGTATCTATCACAGACTGTTCTAACCAGCTTTGTTTGCCTGCATTGACAACAGAGGAATGAACTGATCACAAAATCACCTAGGTTGGAAGGAACCTTTTAAAATCATCTAGTTCAACCAACAGTCACAACACCTTTCCCTACCACCCATGACAAATATTCAAAACGAGAGATATCATCCAGGAGTGAGGTTCTCCTGGTTAGACCTTCTCTCATAAAGTGCTCTTCACCTGCAATTATTATTCTTTTGTTAGGTTTGTCTCAAGTGAATCATTGTCAAATTGCCACACTAGCCAGGGTTTCTTTTACAACATAAAAAGTGTGAACTCCTTGTATTTCCTGGAGAGGATTCTGCTTTGCATGAAGAAAAACAAAGTCACAGAATGCTACTTTCTTACCAAGAAAGACTGAAATAGCACCAGCTTAGTCTTTTGCTCAACTGAGCTTGAAGGCGGATCTGAAATCACAAAACCAGCACCAAATACATTTAACCCAAGACACATTTAACTTAAAATAAGTCATTGCACAGAGTCTAGTTCCAAAAAGATTTAAAGAAAATAATCAAGCCTTTAATAGTTTTGCATGTTAGCGATGAGTTGTAACTTGAGTGTTAGCAGCCTTTTAGAAGCGTTTCTTGGAGATAAAATTTGAATAATCTATGTGGTTTAATTTAAATAATTTATGCATAAAGCACTGCAGAGCTATAATTGTAATTATAATGCTCAACTCAGTAGCAATGAGGTGCATTTGAAGTTGGATACTGATTGTACTGTATATCTCATGCTCCGAATTTTATTTTGTTTTGAACAAATCCTTTTGAACACAGGGAGATGGCTCAGAGCTTCACAAAAGTTCCCAAGTGAAGTTTTAGAGAGTTTCTTTCCTATGCATTTCTTATTATCATTTAAAGTCTGAAATCCAATCTTCTATGCTTCTGTGTCATGGTGATAAAGAAAAGGTGGCTGAAAAGTGCCCCGGGTCAGAGAGGAAGGACTTTTCTACTTTTCTTGTGATGGAACAGCTGTTCCTATCAATAATTTCCTGAAGGAATAGGCCTAGAGTGTAAACAATATTTTTTTTAATTTTTTTTTTTTTTTTTTACGGATGGCAGTGGAACAGAGTATGTTATTTCTGAAATTTTTTGCACTTCACTGTGGAGAATGGATTAACCCTGTGTGACATCAGAATTTCAAATGTTATCTGCTTGAATAAAATTAAAGGGTTAAAGTATTTTAAAGAGGAAAAAAAAAATCTACAACAAAATGGCATCATCTGAGTAATTTGGTTCCTAGAGAGGGAACACTGAGGCATTGGGAGCATTTCAGAAACTGCATGTTGAAGCATGAACAGACATAAGGGCTGTTCCTACCAGGGGGTGTCCCTGTCCATGGCAGGGGGATTGGAACTCGATGATCTTTAAGGTCCCTTCCATTAATTTTGAACTTGTAAAACATGCCTGTAAACAGATGCTAAATGTAACAGGCAGATCTCTAATACATCCATTCAGGATGTTGGTCAAATACAAGGGGAATAGACAACACATAACTTGTGTACTCTTCCCAGTTAAAGTCTGCCAGGATAGAAAATCGAGGGACCATTGTTCTAATACCTTCTTGTGTGGTTTTCAATGAGAACTAAACAGGTAGGTAGTGTTCAATTTCAGCACTAACAATAAACTCAAATATCACCAGATTTTAAAGTCCCTTGAGCAACACTTCTAAAGGCCAAGCTAGAGGTAAGAGAGCACACTTAGGGATTCCACTGCTTACAAGCAGGTCTTGTAGGAAGCACAGAGATACTCAGACAGGCTTCAGGCAGAGGCAGTGAGCTCAAAAGGTTGCATAAACGACTGTAAAATTTTCATGGGCGAATGAGAAATGTGGCCCTCGATGTCAGGAAGAGGTAAAAGTTTATACCTGCATTTCTTATAGAGAATATGCTGCTCTGCACCATGTACTGCTGCTTGAAAAGCTGCTCTGGAAGATAATGATATGAATCACCAGCTTGCCCTCTTTGCAAGTACTGTATTTTACTCTTTCCACTTTGTCTAGTGATGTTTGTGATGATGGATGATCATACTCATTCCTTGCCCGCCTACACCTACAAGAAGTGGAAGGTCAGTATACCTTTCCAAAATATGGATGAGTAGTCTCTTTAAGATCTTATATCTTAAAAATATTTCATGTGGAAGAGGCAAACTAAATAACTAAAGGAAAAAGCTTACGAGAGGAAGAAAGGCAGCTATATTTATTTCAGTAGCCTTCTAGCAAATGTATTCAGAAGTGTTAGAACTAGTTAACCCAGATGGCTTCAGAAGCTTAATATTTCAGTTAAAGCATTAGAGGTTCACAAAGGCAGGAAAACAAAGTAACTGCAGGTTTCTTCTATGCTGCTATCATAATATGGAGCCAGCATGCATTAATAAAGGAGCTGTCATTATTCCAGCTCACTCCTACAATAGGTTTCTAATCAGAAACTAATACCTTGATTTTTTTCTTCTCTTTAACAGCTACACATTACTGTAATTTTGTTTTAAAATTGGAAGATAATAAATTCTTTGCATTAAATGTGTTCTTGAAACATTAAGCCTGAATCTGAGATAGTAGGGCCTTTCTGCTTCTCCTTTATTTTGAGTGACAGCATTTTCCTGCAGTGCTTCAGGAAAGACATTTTAGGTGTTCAGAACAGACCAACCCCCCCAAAAGCCTCCAATAAAAAGCCTGAGATCAAGTGATGCTAAAGAGACCATGATTGGCAACTTTGGCACATTTTGGTTCTACCTTAAGGTACCTCTTTCATTGCTCTTGGGAATTACAGGTGCTCAGTAAAGTCTGAGCTAGAAGACATTTCTAACATATGCAACTGGATAACCATTTAAGAGATTAATGAGTCTCTCTTCCCAGAGGGACTGCTTGCCACTTAAATTTCTTAGTCAAACCTGCTGGAGCTGCAGATCCAATGTGTAGAAAGGCAACCTAACAGCCAACAGGCTGAGAAGTAAGGCAAAGGGCTAAGGAAAATGCAGTGGTACCACTACAGCATGAAGACAGTACAGTAGGGTCACGGTGAAGCCATAAGCAATGGAAATGAAGTTATAAATTGATATCCTTTCTGTTCCCCATTAACAGACCCAGCTTGAGTTACTCAAGCTATGCAAGTGGTGATTCCACACAGAAAGTATGCTGTGTTTGTTCTAAGTATATAGTACCTACTCATACCTCATACTGAGGCCAATAAGTTGAATGTCACAGGGACCTGTGTGTTGACATAGTTATCAACAACTCTTGAAGTGGTGACATAGTGCTCTGTCAAGTTCACAGACACCGAACGACAACAAATTGGTGGTACCCTTTGACATGCTCGAAGGCAGGGCCACTGTTTAGACAGACTTACACGAGTCTGAGGAATGGCACAAGTGAGACCTTGGGAAATTCAGCAAAGACAAAAGCAGAATCATGTATCTGGAAAGGAAGAGAAGGGACTGAGAAGCAAAGGCGGCTCACTGCATCCTAGCTGTATTAATGGGGCCATCGACAGTAGATCAGGGGAAGAGAGGTACTTTTTACCAGCATTAGACTGACTTTTGAGAAAGGAAAAAAACTACAAAATGGTTAACCAGCAAGAATAGAAAAATGTCATGTTTAAAAAGAAAGTAGCTGCTAAATGCAACCTGTTATTCCAAAATTATTGTGAAGATCCAGATAACAAGCCAGATATGCTCTCATTCCTGGAATTTAATAAATTAAAATTGATAGATACTGTGCTCTTGATCTAAGATAAGCAGCTTTATCAAAGCAGCCAGTGTGATAAACAAGCAATCTGTGAGGAGTTAAAAAAAGATTAAGCAAGTGAAACCTTCAGAAGCCAGGAACTGTTCTTTTAGTGGTCAAAATTACAGCTGCTGTAATCTTTATAGCTTCTAGCTCCTTTCAAATCACTATGAACACACACAACAGGCATTAACCAATCATTTAAAAAAATACAGCACAATTTACAGATTATTTGCCATTAAGACTGCCCTTATATGTTCATTTTTGCTAAAGAAAGTATGAGTCTGCAAATGCTAATAAGTTGTGCCACACCTACAAGACTGACAGAGTCAAAAAATGCCTGCTGCTTCAAAAGCTGCAGTTTAGCACCATGTTTTTATGGCCAAAGATGACTGGGATAGAGAATCCAGTAGCATCAAGCTGGCTGGAAAAAAAAAAGTCTGATTTTTTTTCTAGATGCCACAGTTTAAATTTACAATTATACTGCTCCATTTCCCACGTAAAGGCAGGGTGAAAACTAACTGAAAGCAATTACATAGGATTTTGCATCATTTTAACTCAATTGCTTTGTAAGCTTATTTAAATTTTAATCAGACTTAAAAACAGTGTCTGGCAAGTCCAAATCATTATCTCCGATTGAAAAAACCAGCAGAATACTCCCTCTAAAGACCTACACGTCATGGACTGTTGGGAATCAAACACCCACAAAAATCCCCCAAAAGCCCAGTAACATGAGGTAAAGTTTGAGATGATCTGGCTACCTTCCCTGCAGCCAAATCCAAAATCAACACAATTCCAAACTCCATTCTGGGTTTTCTTTCACTACTCTAAAAACAATATCACTTTTGCAGTCCATGATGATAGAAGGCTTCAGCTGGGACTTAGTGTTCCCTGCCAATCAAATCAGACATGTACATTCAACAGTTTTACCATGCTTCTCTGAAGCTGCACTCACACCATAACAAACCCCCCAACAACTGGGAAACCGTACCAAACAACCCAGTTTTAACTGGCTATAGTAGAACTTGCAAGAGTCAAGATCAGACACAATTACACTGATATATTGAAATGCAGTTTAAAAAAAAAAAAAAAAGGGGACAGTATGCATACAGAATGATGGTAGCACATCCACTACCCATGGCAGACTGTCTGAAGCTTGATCACTTACCTGAATATTTCTATCCACCTGACCCAGTGTATTGCTTATATCAAAGATTTGTGCGTGTGAAACATGACATGATTAAAAGTTATATTAAAGAACCTGACAACTGCAAACAGGATATAAATTCAAGGGTTTGGATTACCTGTAGCACAACTCTCAGAACAAAGACCTTGTGTTTAATAGTACATCTACTATGTTTGTCCCACAGTAGGCAGCTGTCTCTTATAACTGATGTCTAAGGTAACACTGATTGATGCTGTTTTTCCAATCATTTTCCAAACTTTCCTGTTTAACGAAGTGAGCTGCACAATGGCAGTTTATTTACCTGCTGGCAACCCTTTTCTTTGAAGGGTCACTGCTCTTAATTATAGTGGCACCTGCTTACTGCTTTGCTTTTAGGTCTGTCAAGGTTTCCATTATAAACCCATTTTTAGATGTTTATTCTGTAATACCCTTCAAGTCCACTGTGGGTTGAAGCATGGCTCACAAGGTCTTGGCAAGTATTATTTTGTAGGTAATGATGGCCCTCTTGTTGCATCCCCAATAACTCAGGAATGACTCTGCTGCTTCTTTGTGGGAAGGTTAAACCTACTTTTTCCCCAAGGAAACAAACATTTTGCAGGTAGGAAAGCCTTAAACAGAAAAGTTTGACACTAGAAAGTATAGTGATCTTGCAAGAAATACTGGCCTGCATTCAAAACCCCCAGAGTTTCGTATTCTACTATCTCAATTTTCTTGCATCAGTCAAAGGAGCTGCTTCTCTGTCTTGGCTCACCATAATCACTATATGATATTAGCTTATTTATTTTCTTTCTCATCTGTCTTGCCTATTATGAAGGCCTGATAGTATTCCCTTTATTCCAAAGTCAGGAGACGTTACTCTTACTGAAAAGATGTTATCGCTGAAGCATGTAGACTACCTACTTCATGTTTCATGTTACATGTGTATTGTAACATTGGAGAAACTAGAATGGAAGGTAGCCCTATATGCACTTTCTCATCCAGAACCAAAATAAATAAATGAAATAATCAAAGCTGATCATTTTGTTGTTCAGTCACTGTAATGTACACATAAGAAATAGACCAGATTGTCACCATGACAGTGATGGGAAAAGCAGGAGAAACCCAAGAGATAAGCAGTGAACATAATTAGCTGCTTAACAGTAAACAAGCAGACACTGGAAAGTGAGTTGCATATGCAGGGCTACCTGTGGTTGAGAAATGAGTGACATGTAAAAAGTAATCTCATTTTTTTGTGGGAACGTAAACTAAGCTTCAAGTCTCACAGCTGCAAATTGCAGGGTCACTACTGCACGTGCTCATGACACACTGGAGTCTTGCAGGACAACAAGTAGTGAGCTCACAAGCCCAACTTGATGAACAGTGACAGGCAGTCTACCTACTGGATTAATGAACCCTTATCAATCCATAACCTTAGCTCATTATTTTGTGAAACTATTAACTACCTATCTGCCCCAACCTCTAATGTGGACTGAGACTCTTAAGGTCATGCAAAAACAAACAATCAGACCATAGAAGAAACTATTGCTTTGGTATGGAGTTCAGAGTTTCAGTTTTGTCATTAGGGTGGTAACTACCATGACAAGAGATACTCTACCTGTGAGAATTTTTGCAAGTAATCACTGGGTAAGTTATCAGAGGAAAAGTGAGAAGAGAGAAAAATGTTTGTAATACAATTGATAGTTACAGCTTGTGTATGCTGCTTTCCTCTCACAACATCACATTTCTGAAATGCTGAAGCATTTTTTGCATTTTCTTATCTACCTCTTGCAATGCACATTCAAATCCCTAAGGATTCAGGTAAAGAAAAGAGGACTGCATTCTGGAAGACAGCGTATTCCTTAACACAGCTACATAAAAATGTTTGTGTTAGTTCTGACTCCATTTGAAAAAGTTATCCACCAGCTAGGAACAAAAATATTCTACCTTCAAAGTTTTCATCCTCTTCTACATTTCTTTTGCTATCATCATCTGAATGATGGAATCTTGCTTCTGATCCAAAACAGGTAATTCAATAAATCACCCCCGTTTAAGTAAGTTGGGCCTACAACTGCAGCTTTAGAATAACAATGACAAATATAACAATGATTTCTGGTCTTTGTCAAAGAGATGTTCAAATCTACCTCTTTCTCTCATACAGCAAGAGATGTTCTTCTGATATGTAAACAGAGTTAAACTTCAATACCATCCAGACTCCAGAAACTTTATGAATTGAGAAGTGACTTCATAACTAATATAGCTATAAATAAAGCAGAAATTGTATAACCCAATTACTGCTTGGACAGATAAAAGCTTCCCATGGCCATTAGGAGTCTGTTGTTATTTGAGTACTAAATGTCAGAAGCCAGTGTTTCTGCTACTACTTATACTCCTCTATACCTTATGGCCATTCAAAAAGGCACTGCAAACTGAAAAACACTAGGTTTTAGTTCACGGAGAATGAAAATCCATATAAGTACATGTTGTAAAGAAGGCAGACTTACTAGAGAGGTACTATATATCCCTCAGAATGGCACAGTCCTAGTCATATAAAATGAAATAATTAAAACCATTTCTGGTTTACTGCAAGCCCCTCAAACTTTAAGAAATTGTAATAAGTACAAACCCATGTTTGGTTAACTGAAGTGAAACAACGTTACAGAATCACAAAGATCTGACCATGTAAAGAATAACAGAAAATTTTTGCAGCTCCAATTAAAAAGCATGCACAAATGTATGCATCCGTGTAAAAGAGGAAAAATGTCTTCCAGGCCTAAATTGCATCTGGTTTTCACTTTCAGTAGAGCATCAAAAATTACCAAGAGGATTTTCACCACATTCAAAATACCACAGAAAATATTTCATGCACAGACAACTTGTTGGGAATAGAGAATATCCTCTCCTCGAAAGTGACACTGAAATTAACATAGAATAAATAGCTTTTAGATCTCATAATTTTAGATTTGCAAACAAACAAACAAAAAAAGCAAAGCAGTGGCTTTGCTTGATCTGAATTTAGCATTGTTATTTCTGAATTTAGTCTCTTGTTATTTCATGTCATTTCAAGAACAAGATGGGAAATAATTAATATCAAGTCTGAAATCTAAATAGGAAAAGTGGAATAAAATAACCCACACCTGAAAGTACAGATAAACTGCAATAAATTTGTTTTGCTCTTAACTTTGAGGTCCTGCAAAGCAGAATTTCTGACTGTGACAGGATAATGAAAAAGTTATACACCACCCACTGCCATACTTTAAGACATTTTTACTACTTCAGATAAACAACACTTCTTTCTTTTCCCCCTGAAATACAAGGTGCCTGTCTCTAATTTGGTGCCACTATCATCAAGCTTTCATTGGTCTTGATAGTCTCAGCAGCCCTTTTCTTTGCCCCATATCTCTTTAGGAGTTACTGTAGTAAAAGAAACCATATATCACTTTTAAAGGTGACCTTCATAAGAAGGAAATGGACTTACTCCCTTTCTTTACAAATTAAGAAGCAAAAAGAAATTGGAAAGACTTTGAATTGGGTATTTTATTTCTGCTGTTAAAATTATACACCACTAACCTCATCTTCCCTAATTTTCCCATATAACTCTCATATGTATTTTAACCAACTTAATTGTATTCAAGCTACTGATTTTCAGCAAATAACTCAAATCCTGAGGACAATTTGGGAGATGTGATGCAAGTGTGAGACACAGAAATCCAACCAAATTTTTTTAAAGCCCTCCATACTTTTCTTCACTCAAGGTATCTCTAGATGAGACTAGGGACTCCTCATATGGGGCAATATTAGAGATTATTGCTCTCAGCTGTCCAACATCAGAAGTGTACACATGCTAGAGTTGCAGTCACTGAAATTCAGTGCTTGCTGTATTCACATAAACAGACACTGATTAGGCATAGGAGAAGGAGGATTCTGAACTGCAGTGATTTGTTGCAAACATAGATTGGTTCCTCCCACCTGTCCCACAGAAGAGAGAACAAAGACCATCCCAAAGACTCTAGGAAGCTGGATACAGCATTCTGCACTTCCACAGACTTAACACTTATTGCATCATGCCTCAACATGCCTTAACACTCATTGGCATCATCAGCCTTCAAACCTGGTACAGACAGGCTCAAATTCAAAATGGTAGTCCTCCCAGTGGAGGGTAGGAGTAGAGCGACCTTTTCCAGCTTCCTGGCAAGACAGAGAACACCCTTAGTTTCTTCATATGTCACACTCTCCTACATCTCTATTTGACTATAGAGTTACCAGCAAACACTGGGATTTGACTATAAAAAAATAAAAGTCTTAAAAAGATGGTAAATAGACACACTGAAATACATTCCATTCTTCAACATCCAGTGTCTTGTTTAGAGGACACTTGAATGGCCTTCAGTAGTTAAAAAGAATGCTCCGCCATTGTGCCAGATACTCTCTTTCATTTTAACACTTCAGAATTACTAATAAATTAATCCACACAGTGCCTATTATTGGCTTATATATTCAATTGATTTTTGATATATTATATAAGAAAGAGTGGATATTGATTACTTCTTTGAGAAGAATGTGAAGTGCAACATCAGCCAACTTCTGAATAATCCTGGACAAGCACATTTATAAGACAATGCCCCTCCTGCATGTATTTTTCTTCCTTTATCTTATTTTTAAAGTACTGCTATTTCATTCTTTTTGAAAATCCCTTAGTGATGAAGAAAGCAATTACAAGGCCTTGTCTCTGACTCCACTATATCAAAACTTTTTGTGGTAGAGAACTTCATATTTTGCATATGCTGAAATTTAAGACAGATTTGTTAGTGTTATGTGTATGTGTTCAACAGTTATTTTGCATATTACAATACCAACTGTTTCTCTGGGTGCTATTTTTCTGATGTTGGCACATATCACTGTACCATGCCAGTTAATTTTAACTGCCTACATGCTTGTGTTATAAGAGACTCCAGAAAGCAAGACAGAAAAATAGCATAAGGTTCTTCATTATTTTACCCTGTAGTTAAAGCAGAGAAATAACTATATACTGTTGAGACTGATTATTTCATGTCACCTTTCATTACAGCTTCCAGAGGAGTGCCATTTTAGAAATAAAAACTGTGCATATACTTTACAATACAATCAAACACTGTGAGAAATTGCAGTTTTTCCATCTACTTCAAAGGTGGATCAAGTCCCATGATTATTTTTAATGGGTCTGTCTCAAAGTCCTTCATTACAAGAACATTAATGCACACAAACACAAAGGTTGTTACTCTTTGAAAAACATCAACAAAAAGAGAGTTACTACAGTTCAAGGAAGTTGGGCCAAGTACAGTCTTTACTGTGAACTCTGGCATTGCATTTCCAAACGAAAATTTTAAAAAAGGTACCAGTGTAAGATATCCATTTATCAGGCCTTTTAAGAATCATACCAACATTAAATATCAGCTCGTCTGCCTCCCCGCCAAGGGATTATATTCTTTATCACCATTTTGGGTGCATTTACAACAAGTAAACTGAGTCTTGGAGGAGTCTGAAGAGCTTTACCGTGCTTTTAAGCTATATTTGCATCCTGGTTACTGTCAAATCTGATTTCCAGGGGTAAAAAACAATCCAGAGGTGCACAGAACTCACCAGACTGCCGCAGGTGTGTCTCCCCAGAGCCCATCCGCCAGCGCTCCCCGTTTCCTCGCCGTGGTCCTGTCATTAGAGATACAGTTCTCAAACCAGCTGGTGAGGGGACCCAGGCCTGCCCGGCAGCTCCCTCTGAAACTGCTCCTTCCCCTCAGTTGGCCAGTTTGCTGCCTTTTTTACACCTTTTGTCAGTCAGGCCCCAGACAATGCCTCATGCCATGAGGCACACAGGCTCACCAGCTGCCACTTCCACTGGGCTGGTCTCAGCACATGAGGGACCCTGTCCTCTCCTTGCTGCTCCTGGAGCTCCTCCACATCACATAGCAAAGCTGCCCTCTCACCGGCTCACTTCGGCTTTAACACTGCCCCCAAAAACACTGTCCCGTGTCACACTGACAGCCCAGCTCCTGGAGTAGGCTGGAGCAGACCTAACACTGCCATAAGGCGGAAAGGCTTTACACTCCTGACACCACGCATTGCCAGAATGCAGACCGGAGCAAATAATGCTGCCTTAGGGTGGGACACCACAGACCGGGGGAAAAAACCCAAAAGTGGCATTTCCACAGGCACACCCATACCAGAGCATGCTTAGTGCCTGTCCTGCTCCTCCTGCCTCACCTGCACTTGAGCAGTTCTGCAGACCTGGCAAACGGGACAACTCGCGGAGAGAGGGGCTTCTCCTACTCCTCCTGAAATAGCCATCCAGCCCCTTCTAGCCCTTTCTGCCCCCTTCTAGCCCCTTCTCCCCGCCTACAGCAGCCTTGGCTCTGCTGGGGGCAGCCACGCTGCCTCCCTGCAGCCTCAGCCTGGCAGCTCGGAGGGACTGCCGCCCCAGGTGCAGGTGGAGACACATTCCTTACCTAAAAGATGAGGGCCCAGGAGGAAGAAATTTATGTAATGATCAAAGACGTTTTCCCCGGGATGCGATTCTTTCCTCCGGCCCGTTACGGTGTGAGTGCTGGCAGAGGCGCCCTCTGCAGATTAGAAGGGTTTTAGTCCATTTTGGTAGAGAGGCAACAGGGCTCACAGACCTGCACATAGGAGTATTATTTGTGGTGTTGATAGCTGCTAACTCTCTCTCATGGCTGATGAAAGCAACCAGGGAAATGAACTAGAAACTACATTAGAAAACACGTTTGGTTGCCTGAGGTGATTTGCTGTCATTCCCTGACAGGCCTCTGCACCTGGCAAGTCTTGGCTGATTTCAAGCATCTGACAGAAACGGAAACCTAAAAGTATTGAGTTCCTACAAGGATCATCAAAATTGGAACATTTTTTTACCCTTTGGCATACACCAGCGTGTTTATAACCTGAACCAGCCATTGCATATTTGCATGGCAGCCCCTTGGAGAGCAAGGCGATCTTCAGGGAACAAGTGGAACATTGGCACCATCGCTGTGGCAGGATTTAGGGACAAAGTCCCTATCTTCACCTCAAACCCAAGTAAGTAATTTTACGAGAGAAAAAAATTGTTCACTTATTCATAATTAAAAAAAAATAAAAATCTTTATCATCTTGAAAATAAAATCTTAGGGAGTTGGTGTGTTTGCATGGAAAGATATTGTCATGAAAGGACATCTAGTGAGGAAGTGAAGATAGTGCTGTCTCCTCAAACGGTTGGCAGGCTTGCTGGAAAGAGATCCAAAATGTCTGTGGGATGGACGCTGTGTCAAGTCTGTTTTAACAGGGCGAGGGCCAAAACCTACAGTTCATTTACAGGGTGCCCTTGGTGGAAAATATTTACCTTCAAGATGTAGAGTTACTACCAGGACTCTGGTTAGCAGAGACTGAATGCTTTGCTGACTCATACTATATATAATGAAAGCTTAATAAAATAGAATATATCTAGTTCATGGAGTCTCTTGATATTGTGTTGTAATTTAGTCCACCAACAGCCTTTATTTAAAGTTGGATTCCATGAGTCTGTTATAATGAGCTAAAAAGTGCATGGATAAGCAGTTATTTCTGAAAATGTGGCTCCCTATCGGTGTATATTTTGCACAGCCTGTATATCTTAATTGAATTGAAATGAGCATGGGACCCTAGGGTTTTTTAGGTCTAGTGAGGCACTAAATACTCCAAAAGCACAATAAAAAATGAAAAAGCCCCACACTTCTCCAAACTATTGAACCTATTGCTTTAGCTCTGGGCTAAGCACTCCTACTACCTCACAAATACACAAAAACATCGCTACAGCCCTTCATAGTCTATCTCTATAACCTTCATACCTATAATCTTATTTATCTCCTGCACTTTTGATAAACGCCTCTTTCTGTCTTAAGTGCTGCTATCATCCCTTCAAGTTGCCTCATATTCTTGCAAGTGCTTATATTTTTTTCCTCTGTTCTTTTTGAAGCTGCTTACTCCAGGAGTACTTTTGCATTGACTGGAAACAAACATGGTTTTGGGTGTAGTGACAAACTGTTCTCTGTGTTGAGATTGGGCTCTATTTTACTTATTTCAGGGAAGTCTGTCTCCATAGGAGTTGGATTAAGATCATGTAGACATTGCGTAAAATTTTTGAATAATTTGTGCTGTGTACATGGCTGCATATATCAACATGAATAAGAACACTAGCTGTTCTGTGTATTAAATACACAACAAATTGAATCTGATGTAGAAGAATGATCTAGCTCAAAGTAAATAGCAAAGTGAATCTTTTAAAAGCTTGAGAGCTGTTGAGTTCAAAACCTGTTCCTTTTTATCATACTTCTCGCCTTGGGCTGATACCATGGACCAGAGCAAACCTCAATATTCTAAGTGAGCCACTGATCAACCTATATTTGACTGAAATTTGGAGACTCCAATGGGCTAGGCAATTTGAACAAAGATCTGAAATCTTGGATGCTTACCCAAATTGAGCTGAACCTCTGAGTATTTTCGTTCACCACTCTTGGATGATACTATTTACATTGTCACAGAGGGAGTATTATTGATCACCTTCCACTATCATGGCTGTTACAGTGTCAATCAAAAACAAGCAGCTTGATAACATTCAGACTGCAGCTGTACAAATGTTGACTTCTTGGGGCTCATTGTTTCACTCCAGCTGGCATCTTTTCAGCCAGAAAAAAGCACTGGTGTTTTCCTTCTGTGCAAACAAAATTCTATGAAAATATTTTGCATAAAATTGTATCCCATTTAATTAAAGATGATCTTTCTTTAAAAAATAATCAAAACCCCTCTTGCTTAGGCATTAGAACTACAAGTTGTGCACTGCTTGGATGTATCTTTTTTTTATTCTGTATCTTGATATCTCAATCAAAGATCATTGGTAGTGGGTGAAAATGACCAGACTATGGAATAGACTTGGAATCAAAGACTAAAAGATTTCATTATGCTAGAAGGAGTTGTTGCCCACAAATTAAGATATATTAATTCAAATGCCAAGCATAATACACTGATGGATGTAGTGTAGAGCTGGACAAAGAAAGGAAAGTCTACTACTGTTATGCATTACTAAGTTTATTTTACCTATAAGGAAAAGAATATTGATTTCACTCAGTCAGTTGCAAGTTGAACTTAAGGATGATTCAAATTCAGTGACATTGGCTGTACAGATGATGGTACTGTAGCAGAGGATGGCACGAAAAGGTGACCCAAGAGTGATATATGCAATTTCATTAGAAAAGATCAAAACCAGTCTGTCTTTAACAGTAGGTAGAGCAGGATCTGTAGATTCTACTGCTCCCGAGGTGTATGATAACTTTGTAATGTCTATGGGTTGCAAGCTATGGTTGATTTTTCATTGTGTGTATATGTAACCAGGATACACAGACATAAGAGAGTAATAACATGGGACATTGACTTTTGATACCTGCTAGTATAAGTTGAGAGAAACTGTATAAATCAAAGGAGTTAAAATAGTTGTAACTAAGTGGTAAAGCAGTTCATAGATGGAGAAATTATTTACATATTTCAGCAATATAGACCTGATTCAAAATCATATGAAGTAAAGGAAAATATTTCCAAATCATGTCAGTAAGTTTTGGATTAAGCTTCTATACCAAGACACAGTGAAGCGATGTAGATTTGCAATTTTGCTTTTTGTGAAGAACCTTCTATTTTTTGAATTTGAGGTTTTGAGAGGTGGTGTTTTTTCTAACTGGTGGAGCTCTGGAACAGGTTGCC